>CAMQQG010000241.1:0-40682 GCA_947034895.1 Rhytidiadelphus loreus | reverse complement strand
CAGGCGCTCCAACAACCGCGTCGGCGATTCCAGTCCTTTGTGCCCCGTCGCGCGGCTCGGTACGACACTCTCCGATCGCGCCAACGTCAGCTTATGGATGACGAGCGATCGCGAGAGCATCCCGTTTCGCGATGGAAAGCCCGGCCGCGATCGCCCACATCCTCCCATCGCAGGACAGCATTGATGTGGCCCGTCAAAGGCTTATCGACGGGTGACCAGACGATAGGATTGCATCATGACCACCACGGGACGGCGAGAGTTTCTGACGGCTGCAACCATGCTGGGCGCCACTGCTGCCGTGGCCACCGCAGCGCGCGCGCAGACCTATGGCAGTCCCGACAGTCCACCCCAGGGGGCGATCAACGCGGCCGGGAACCCCGCGACCAGCAACACGGTCGTCGGGCCGCAGAATCCCGCGCTTGCAGACCAGTTTCCTTCTGCCCTCAGTCCGCCGCCGACCGACGTCGATGGCCTGCCAATGTTCTGGGCGTCATTCAACAACGCGCACAAACGTATTCAGGATGGCGGATGGGCCAGGCAGGTGACGCAAAAGGACTTTGCGATCTCGGAGACGATTTCGGGCGTCAACATGCACCTGTCCGCCGGCGGCATTCGCGAACTGCACTGGCACCAGACCGCTGAATGGTCGATCATGACGCGTGGCCGCTGCCGCATCACGACGATCGACCCGCAGGGTCGTCCCAGCATCGAGGACGTGGAGGCGGGTGACTTGTGGTATTTCCCCGCGGGGCTTCCCCATTCGCTGCAAGGTCTCGGACCGCAGGGCTGCGAATTCGTCCTGGCATTCGACGACGGCGCGCAGTCGGAAAACAATACGCTGTTGTTGACCGAGATGATGGCGCACATCCCGCCCGAGGTGCTCGGCAAGAATTTCGGCGTGCCGGCTGAAGCGTTCAAGGACATCCCCTTGCATTCCAAATGGATTTTTCAGGGCACCGAACCGGGCGCACTTGCGATCGACCAAACGGCATCGGGCGTTGTCCATGGCACCGAACCCGTGATCTTCCGATTGTCACGGTCGGAACCGGCAAAGCGATCCGCCGGCGGCATGATCCAGATCGCCGACAGCACGAACTTCCCGATCTCCAAGACGATCGCGGCGGCCATGGTGACCCTGAAGCCTGGCGCGCTTCGCGAGATTCATTGGCATCCCAATGCAGACGAATGGCAATACTGGATGCAGGGCGAAGGTCGGATGACGGTCTTCGATAATGGACCGAAGGCGACGACGCTCGACTTCAAGCCGGGCGACGTAGGATATGTCAAAAAAAGTCTGACGCATTACATCGAGAACACGGGGAAAGGGGATCTCGTGTTCCTGGAGGTTTTCCGCACCGACAAGTACGAGGAAGTGTCGCTGTCGAACTGGCTAACCCATCTTCCGCCGTCCCTCGTCACGGAGCATCTCAATGTGGACGCGGCGACGATCAGGCGTTTCCCCAGGGGCGGTCCGGGCATCGTTGCCGGGTGAGGGTCATCGCCACGATATTGTCGTTTACCTTCCGAACGGCTGCAGTCGCCCACCGAACAATCGGTCTGAAAAAGCAGGCCGGGCGGTGTCTGGCGCCATGTGCGACACCGTCACCCGGCCGATCCGGACAACCGTTCCCGCGTCCGTGCCTCACAGATCGCGCGGAACCCCGCAGTCATGAACGTGGCCATCCGCGCCTTGACCGCGGCGAAGTCGTCCGAACTGCATAGCCCATCGGACAATCGATCGATCCGCCCCGTGCGTGCCAGCGTCAGCAGCAGGCCGCCGGTCATGAAGTGATACCCCCAGAAGATGTCTTCCGCCGGGCTGTCCGGCATCGCCACCTTCAGGAAATTGATCAACCGCAGGACGACTGGATCGAAATGATCGTCCATCAGTTGCGCGCCCCATTCGGTGTTGCTGACCTGGCCGCCCAATGCTCCCCAGTTG
Organism: Rhytidiadelphus loreus; assembly: GCA_947034895.1. Taxonomy (NCBI): domain Eukaryota; kingdom Viridiplantae; phylum Streptophyta; class Bryopsida; order Hypnales; family Hylocomiaceae; genus Rhytidiadelphus; species Rhytidiadelphus loreus. The sequence continues at coordinate 38,740 of CAMQQG010000241.1, read as the reverse complement.
CGCCAGCCCTCGCCACCGTTGATGTAAAGATCGAGATCGGTGTCGAGGAAGGCGTGCAGCGCGCCCTCGACCGTCGGATTGCCACCGCAGGCCGCCTCGTACCGGTCGAGCGCTTTCATGCGCAGGTCGGTCGTCACCGCGGCGCGACGATCGAACACCGCCATAAACAACGCCCGCTTGTCGGCGAAATAATAATGCATCAGCGAGGTATGGACGCCGACGCGGCGCGCCACGTCCTTCAGCGTGACGCCGTCCAGCCCGTGTTTGGAAAACAGATATTCCGCGGCATCGAGGATCAGCTCGAGGCTTTCGGCGCGCTGTTCCGCTTTCGAACGGCGTCTGGGGGTCGCCTCAGTCGTCATGGTACGCTCCGCTGGGATCGGGTCAGTGTCCCGGCCCCCAATGCTTCACGGCAATGTCGAGCGCCAGTGCCTGAACCTTCCGTTCCAGCGGCGTCAGCGTCCGGGCCTGCGTATCGGTGCCGATCGACAGGTAACCGGTCGGCTGCCCCGCGACGGCCGGCCATTCGGGCGCGCCGCCGCCATTGGGATTGCCCGTCCTGGCGAAGCGGACCCAGTAATCGCCGGTCAGTTTCGACACCCGTTCGTCCGCCGCGTCCCAGCGGTGCTCGGCGGCCTTCGTACCGAAAAGATATTCGATTTCGCCGCCATGTTGCGTGCCCAGCGATCCGGCGCGCTCATCGACCGGCACCTGCGTGAAGTAGAACGCATAGGCCGTCGCGCCATTGGCCGCATGCATCCCGGCCAGCGCCAGCGACGGCAGGACGGAGGTCGCATCCTCGACAAGATCAATCCCGGCGCCATCGGGCGTGCTGCCGGGCCGCTTCGCATAGGCGGCGAGCAGGTCGGGATACGCATCGCCCAGGACGGGTTTGGCGAGATCGGGCTTGTTGCCGATCAGGCTGCCCTCGTTCGAGTTCGATCCGATCATGAACGGAATGCGCATTTCCCTGCGCTGGTAGAAGCTGTCGCCCGGGCTGCGCACCACCACCTTGCCATCGATGAAGGGAAAGCCGCGGCCCTTCACGATGTCGGCCAGCGGGATCGCCCGCAATTGCGGCGCGGTCGCATCGTGGAGCCCGAGGCTTTCGGTCCAGCGCGTGCCCAGCGCTTCAGCATTCAGCGCCCCGCCGCGGATCGGGAACAGCGCGGAAAAGCCCGATCCCGATTCCGATACCGCCTTTTGGAACAACCCGGTCGCGACGGGCGATCCCATCAATACCTGCACCGTCCCCGCACCGGCGGATTCGCCGAACACGGTGACGTTCGCCGGATCGCCGCCGAACCGCGCCACGTTGCGCTTGACCCATTGCAGCGCGGCGACCTGGTCCATGATGCCGTAATTGCCGAGCTCGCCATCAGGGTCCTCGCGCGTCAGCGCGGGGTGCGCGAAGAAGCCGAGCCGCCCCAGACGGTAGTTCATGGTGACGATCACCACGCCGCGTTCGGCCAGATGCGTCCCGTCGTACAGCGGCACCCCCGCCGACCCGTAGGTGAAGCCGCCACCGTGCAGGAACACCATGACCGGATATTTCCCCGCGCGCGCCGGCCGCCAGACGTTGAGGAACAGGCAGTCCTCGCTCTGCGCACCGACTTGCGCCCATGCTTCCTTGTGGTCTGGCGCCTGCGGGCAGGCGGCGCCGAAGCTGGTCGCATCGCGGACGTTGGTCCACGCTTTCGCCGGGGTGGGCGCCTTCCACCGCAAGGAGCCCACCGGCGGGGCGGCATAGGGGATGCCGCGGAAGACGAGCGTGCCTTCCTCGGTCGTGCCGGCGACCGTGCCGGTGTCGATCCGGACGTGAGGTCTTGCCGGATCCGCCGCGCCGGCCACCCCCGACATCATCGATCCCGCCAATGCGATCGCCACCGCGACCTTGCGCTTCCAAGCCATTATCCGCTCCCTGATCCGCCGAGTGTCAGCGGTCGGGCATCGTGCCGTTCGCGCCGTTCGATCTTCGTGAGCGACTAGAACCCGCAACCATCGCACCCGTCAATATGCGCGCTAAAAGATATTCACTCGCGAAACAGTCAGTGTTGACTTGGCTCCGATTTCCTGTGAGATCGGCGATGTTGGTGACGCAAGATCGCCACGTAGGGAGGGTGAGCATGAAGCGGAGCTTGTTGTGCGCGTCGGCGCTTTGGGCGATCGTCAGCAGTGGCGCGGCCGCCGCTCAGGTTGCGGTTCCACCAGCCGGGGTTCCCGCGGATCCGACGGCCGCCACCGCGCAGGACGATGGCAGCGCCGGTAGCGGCAAGGACATCGTCGTCACCGGGTCGCGCACGATCAGCGACGGTTCGAAGGCGCCGTCGCCTGTCACCGTAGTCTCCGCCACGCAGTTGGAGACGTCCGCGCCGGGCACGATCGCGCAGGGGTTGAACCAGCTTCCCGAATTCCGCGGATCGACCAACGCCGCCTCGGGCCAAACGTCCTCGACCAGCGCCAATTCGGGCAGCTTCATTAACCTGCGCAATCTGGGCGCACAGCGCACGCTGCTGCTAATCGACGGTCGCCGCGCACCGCCATCGACGATCCTGGGCACGGTCGATACCAACATCCTGCCGCAGGAACTGGTCAAGCGCGTCGATGTCGTGACCCGCGGCGCGTCCGCGGCCTATGGATCGGATGCGGTCGCGGGCGTGGTGAACTTCATTCTCGACACCAAGTTCGAGGGCGTGAAGGGCAGTCTGCAGGGCGGCGTCACCACCTATGGCGACGATGGCACGCAGAAGGCGACGCTGACCGCCGGCACCTCGTTCGCGGGTGGTCGCGGGCATATCGTCGCCAGCGGATCCTATTATAATTCTGACGGCGTCGACAGCACGCTCGACCGTCCCTACGGGCGCGCCGCCAAGGTGGTCGTCCGCGATCCGGCGAACCCGGCACAGAGCATCATCGTCGGCAATTACCGCAACACCATCTTCACGCCCGGCGGTCTGATCTACGGCGGTGCCGGGCTCGGGCTCGGCGTGCAGCAATTCGGTCCCGGCGGCACGGTGCTGCCGTTCAACCCCGGCACGATCGCGAACGGCGTCCAGACCAGCGGCGGCGGCCCGCTGCTCGACCTGCAGCTCGTGGCGAAGGTCCGCACCGAAAGCGCGTTCACCCACGCCGAATTCGACGTGACGGACAAGTTCACCGTCTATGCCGAGGGCCAGTACGGTCACACCCAGAACGTCTACAAACAGGTTCCCGACTTCTTCATTCCGGGATTCAACGCGCCGACGATCATCAGCGGCAATCCTTATATCCCGACCGCGATCCAGACGATCCTGACGACGACGCGCCAGGCCGGGTTCCAGCTTGGCCGCGTATCGCTCGACACCCCGATCCCGACCGCGACGACCACTAACGAAACGTATAATCTCGTCGGTGGCTTTCGGTACAAGCTGCCCGCCGACTGGACGCTCGACGGCTATTACGAACGCAGCCAGAACATCCAGCTGACCCGCATCGCGAACGACCTGATCTACAGCCGCCTGTTCGCCGCGGTGGACGCGGTCCGCGATCCGGCGTCGGGGAACATCGTCTGCAACGTCACGCTGACCAATCCCGGCCTGTACCCCGGGTGCGTCCCGATCAACCTGATCGGTGCCGGCAGTCCGACGGCGGCGGCGCTGAACTACGTCAACGGCACCGCCTTTTTCCGGGCCAAGGTCGTGCAGCAGGTTGCCGAACTCAACCTGCGCGGCGCGCTGGCGCATCTGCCCGCAGGCGATCTCGCGGTCGCGATCAGTGCGGACTATCGCAATGACTCTACCACCCAGACGGCGGATGCGCTGTCGTCCACGCCGGTGTCCGCGACCGGGCTGCGCGCGGTGCCGGCCGCGGTGCTGGCAGGGGCGGGGAGTTACCAGCTGGGCAACGTCCAGCCGCTGAACGGATCGTTCGACGTCAAGGAAGTCGCGGGCGAGGTCAACCTGCCGCTGCTGGCCGACACGTCGGCGATCGGCTCGATCTCGCTGAACGGCGCGGTTCGCTATACCGACTATAGCATCAGCGGCAGCGTGGTGACATGGAAGGGCGGCGCGGTCTGGCAGCCAATCAGGGCGATCACGCTGCGCGGCACGGTATCGCGCGATATCCGTGCGCCCAACATCTCCGATCTGTTCGGCGGTTCGATCCAGAGCCAGGTGTCGATCAACGACACCCGCAACAACGTCGCCGCCAGCGTGATCCAGAGCCAGGTCGGCAGCACCAACCTCCGCCCCGAAACCGCCAAGACCTATACCGGCGGCGTGGTGTTCTCCGGGCTGCGCGGGCTGACGGCGTCGGTCGATTACTTCAACATCGACGTGAGCAACGTCATCGCGTCGCTTACCCCGCAGCAGACGGTGGATGCGTGCACCGCGTCTGCCTTCACCTCGACGCAGTGCGCCAATCTCGTCTATTCGAACGCGGCGGCGCACACGGGGCTCGTCCGCGTCTTCACCCCGCGCCAGAATTTGAGCAAATTGAAGACCAGCGGGATCGATTTCGAACTCGACTATGCGCGTCCGGTCGGCACCGGCGCGATCCAGCTTCGCGGGCTGATGTCGTACCTGCTCGATTACGAGATCGGCATGCCCGGTGGTGCAACGACCGATTATACCGGCGTCGTCGGCACGTCGAACAACCCCAAGGTGACCGCGCTGGCCAGCGCGGCCTACACCAACGGCCCCTTCACCTTCTACGCGCAGGAGCGGCTGATCGGGAAAGGCCATTTCCAGGCGGCGAACGAATTCTACAATCCCGGGCTCGGCGACAATTCGGTGCGCGCAGCCTATTATACCGACCTGACGCTGAAGGTGGATGTCGGCCAGGCGCGACGCATGCAGTTCTTTGGCACCGTCAACAACCTGTTCGACCGCGCCCCGCCCGACATCCCCGGCGGCTCGTTCCAGCTCGACTATCCGACGAACGCCAGCCTGTACGATGTCATCGGCCGCGCGATCACCGTCGGCGTTCGGTTCAAGCTGTAAGGGAACGGCCATGAAGCGGCGGACCCTGTTGCTGGCCGGTGCGGCGACCCTGCTCGTCGGGCGGCCGGCACTGGCGGGGTCGCCGTCGCGACCGGACGATCTGGCCACCAAGGCGCAACTGTGGCGCTGGATCGAGGCGCTCAACCGCTTCGGCCCGCGCTTGACCGGCAGCCCGGCGCATGCGCGGTCGATCGACTATCTGGCGGGCGAACTGGCGGCGATCGGGCTGACCGTCCGGCGCGACACGCACCGGATCACCCGCTGGACCGCGCGGTCGCAGGCGCTGACGCTGGCGGACGGCGCGGTGGTGCCGATCGCCTCGACCTATCCCTATTCGGGCAAGACGGGACCGCAGGGGGTCACCGCGCCGCTCGCCTGGTTCGACGCCCCGGGCGATTTCACCCGCGCGAAGGGAAAGATCGCCGTCGTATCGGTTTCGCGCCGCGACCTGACCCCCGCGACGGTCGATGCGCTGTTCGTCCGCAAGGCGCATCTGCCGGATGCGGACGCCGACTTCGCGGGAACCTCGCCGCTACTGGGCGGATTGCAGGCGACGTTCGTGGCGAAGGCGCGCGATGCCGGCGCGGTAGGGCTGGTCTGCGTGTATGCCGGCCTGTCGCCCGTCATGGCGCGGGATGAAGTCATGCCGTTCACGACACCCTATGCCGATTGTCCGGCCCTGTGGGTCGACGAGGCCCAGGGCCGGCGTCTTCGACAGGCGGCGGCGGACGGCATTGCCGCGACCTTGGTGCTGGAGGCCGATCTGGAACCGGTCGACACCGACACGCTCTACGCCGTGCTGCCGGGGGCGACGGACCGCGAGACGATCATCGTGAATACCCACACCGACGGCCCGAATGCGTGCGAGGAGAACGGCGCCGCCGCGCTACTTGCCTTGGCCAGGCATCAGGCCGCACGTCACGATCGCCGGCGCACGATGGTATTCGTGATGGTGACGGGACATTTCCAGATTCCGCAATTCAGCTCGCACGGCCAGGCGACGACCGCCTGGCTCGACGCGCATCCCGAATATTGGGACGGCAGGCCCGGCCATGCCCAGTCGGTTGCGGGGCTGACGCTCGAGCATCTCGGGTGCCTGGAATGGAAGGACGATCTGGCGCTGGGCCGGCCGCGGCCGACCGGCAAGATCGACGTCGAAATCGTCTACACCACCAATCCGGCGATGGAGCGCGTCTTCCTGGCCGCGGCCACCGGCCGGACCCGAATCCGGACGGTGACCGTGACGCCGCGGACGTCGCGGATGTTCGGCGAGGGATCGCCGCTCTACAATGTCGGCATCCCGACGATCTCGATGGTGCCCAGCCCCGACTATCTGTGCCAGGTCCTGCCAAACGGCGGGATCGAGCGGCTCGACGCCGAACTGGCGCACCAGCAGATGACGACCTTCGCGCGGGCGCTGCTGGCGCTGGACGCGCTGCCGGCGGCCGCGATCGGCCGCGCGACGCCACCGGTCGCCTAGCGCGCGGCCGTCCACGCGGCGACGCGGTCGTTCGCGTTATCGCGGAGCGCGGCGTAGAACAGCCCGTAGTCGTTCAGATGATAGCTGCCGAACAACAGGCTGAGCTTATCGTGGAACCCCGATGGCGACGACCAGGGTACATCGACATCGAGCAGTTGTCGCTGGCACGTCGCCCCCGTCAGCGTCGGCGTCAGCGGTGCCAGCACCTTCGCCACCGTACCGTACGGCGCCCTGGGAAACGGCAGGCTGCCCTCATTCGTCGTGGCGGGCTGCGCGCCATCCTCGCGCCACGACAGCGGGTTGACGCAGATCGCCGGCACTTGGCCGCCGGTTCGCACCGCCCCGCGCCACCAATACGCCTTCTTGTCGACCAGGATGCGCGCGCCGGTTCGCCCGACCTGGCTGCTGTTGTACGACAGCACGCAGCCGGTCTGTCGCGGCGCGTCGCAGGTGGGCAGCCCCAGGTCGCTGAACGTGGACGGGACATAGCCGCCGATCAGATACGCCGCGATCAGCCGCACCTGCAGCGGCGTGCCGAGGATCTCCTGCTGCAACAGGCGGACGGCATGGCCCGTGCCCTGGCTGTGCGACGCGATGATGAACGGCCGCCCGTGATTCTCGTGGGCGATGTACCAGCGAAACGCGCGCGCGACGTCGTCGTACGCAAGCGCCACCGCGGGCGGGCTCTTGCCCAGCGCGGCGAGCGTCGCCTGTCGATACCGCGGCGCATAGATGCGGCAGCACCCGTTGAACACGGTCGCCTGCCCGATCAGCACCGGCGGGTTGTACGGCGCAGCCTCGTCGGAGGCGTCATAGGGCGCGTTCCAGACCGGGCTGCCGTGGAACGTGGTCGGATGGATGAAGAACACGTCGGCCGGCGCGGTGGCCTCGTCGATCGCGGTCATGCCCGTCGGCACGGATCGTTCGAGCCCGTTGCGGCCCGGAAGCGCCAGCCAGGCGCGCGGCGTCGCGTAATCGGGCGCTGGCGGGACGCTATGCGGGTCGAACGGCGTCGATGGACCGCGCAGGCTCGCCAGCAGATCCCAACCGCCAACCGCCGTGAACCCGCCGATCAGCGCCAGCAGCAGCACGGCCACGCCGATGCCCACCCGCCGCCACCAGCGCGACCGCGGCCGCGCGAACATCCGGGACTGGGTCATCGCAAACTCCGATGGGCGCGGGCATAATCGCCCAGATGTCGTGCGCTGGGCTTGGGTGTCCGGCGAAACGTCGTCCGATCGACCCCGACCAGCCCGAAATGCTTGTCATAGCCCGCCGTCCATTCGAAATTGTCGAGCAGCGACCAGTAGATATAGCTTTTGACGTCGATCCCGTCGGCGATGCAGCCGCGGACCGCCGCGATCGTCGCGTCGATGAACGCGATTCGCCGCGCATCGTCCTGCGTCGCGATCCCGGTTTCCGTCAGATAGATCGGCTTGCCGATATGCTGCGCCGCATAGCGGATCGTGGCGCCGACCGCGGCGGGGTAATATTCGTAGCCGGCGGCGGTGAGTTCGGTGCCGAGTGGGTAGACGCCGCGCTGCAGCGGATGCGGCGCTTCACGGCCGATGCGTCGCACCAGTTGCGCACCCCGCTGTCGATCCTGCGCGCGCATATCGCTGTGCTGCGCGATGGTGCGGGCGATGCCGTCGCGGCGCGCCAGTCGGTCGACGATATCGACCGTGCCAGCGAAAGGCTGCAGCGGCTGGTCGTGCAGTTGTTGACGATGGCGCGCGCGGACAATGCCGAATTGTCCCCCGCCACATTGGAAAAGGTCGATCTGAATCGTCTCGCCGCGGACGTGGCTGCCGACCATGCACCGGCGGCGGTGATGCGAGACATCGACCTGCAATTCGACGGATGCGGAGGGCCCGCGATTGTCGCGACCCAGTCGCTGCTGGCAGCGGAGATGCTCGGCAACTTCATCGACAACGCGGTCTCCTACGGCGAGGCGGGCGGAAACGTGCTGGTCGCCGTCCGGTCCGTGGCAAACGGCTTCGAGGTCGTGGTGGAGGACGATGGCCCCGGCATCCCCCCAGCGGATCGGCCGCGCATGCTCACCCGCTTCGCCCGACTCGACCGCGATGCACCGCGTACCGGCAGCGGGCTGGGACTGCCGATCGCCGAGACGCTGGCAAGGTCGATCGGCGTCACCTTCACGCTGGAGACGGCGCGTGGCGGACGGGGATTGCTCGTCCGGATCATCTTCGCCACCGACAGCATCGTGACAGCTTAGCCGCGGTATCGGACGGGCGAACGAGGTGGCCGCGCAATCGACGGCATGCCGAAGCGGAGAGGTTTCATGCGCAGATTTCTGGGGTCGGCGGCGGCACTCGCCTTGCTGGCCGGATGCGGCGGCAACGGCGCAGGCAATGTGACGACGGCGCACACCGCCAACATCGCCGATACCGCGGCCGTGCACGCCACCAGCTTCAAGGTCGACAAGGTCCCGCTGCCCGGCGAAGGGCGCGGCGACTATCTCACGGTCGATGCGGCTGCGCGCCGACTGTACGCGACGCACAGCAAGGTCGTACACATCCTCGACCTCGACACGCTCAAGCCGATCGGCACCGTTTCCGGGTTGAAGGCGGCGCACGGCGTCGCGCTGGCCGGCGGCCACGGGTTCGTGTCCGATGGCGACAGCAACGCGGTCGTCGAGTTCGATCCCGTCACCGGCCAGACGATCAAGACGATCGCCGTCGGCAAGAAGCCCGACAGCATCCTGTTCGATCCCGCCTCCGGCAAGGTCATGGCGTTCGACGGCGACTCCAGCGAAATCAGCGTAATCGATCCGGCGACCGCCACCGTCGTTGCCACCATCGCGCTGCCCAAGCCGCCTGAGTTCGCGCAGACCGACGGCAAGGGCAAGGTCTGGGTGAACATGGAGGAGGGCAACGACATCGGCGTGATCGATACGAAGGCGATGAAGCTGACGGGCACGATCGCGTTGGCCGGCTGCGACGGCCCGGCACCGCTGGCGTTCGATCCGGTCAACCGCGTGCTGTTCTCGGGCTGCGGCAACAAGGTCATGACCGTGGTCGATGCCGACAGCGGCAAGGAACTGGCGACGGTGCCGGTTGGCGGCGACCCCGACGGCATCGCGTTCGACGCCGGGCGCAAGCGTATCTATGTCGCGAACCGGGATGGCGGCTGGACGATCGTCGATCAGCAGGCGAAGGACAGGTACGTCGTCAACCAGACATTGAAGATCGACGAATATGCCAAGACCGTGGCGATCGATCCCAAGACCCACCGTGCCTTCTCGTCGACTGCCGACCTGGTCTGGCTCCCCCCTGTGCCGGGCAAGAAGCATCTGCCGAACGCGAAGTCCGGTACGTTCCGGCTGATGGTGGTTTCCGAACAATAAAAGAACGACGGGCGGATCAGGGGAGAGGGATATGACGGAGGCAGTGGTCGTCGGTCCGGCGCTGGCGTCGGATGACGAGGTGGGGCCGCGTGGCTGGTGGCGCATCATGGATCGGCGGATCGGCATCGTGCCGCTGCCCGTCTTCGTCGTCATCCTGGCCATCGTGGCTGCCTATGTGCGGATCGGCAAGGTGCCGGCGGACCTGACGATGAACATCCTGGTGCTGGCGGCCGGCGGCTTCGCCTGCGCCGAAGTGGGCAAGCACCTGCCCGGGCTGCGCCGGATCGGCGCCGCCGCCATTCTGGTGACGTTCGTGCCGTCGTACCTGGTCTATGCCAACATCATTCCGAAACCGCTGAAGGACTCGATCACCGACTTCACCGATCAGAGCAATTTCCTGTATCTGTTCATCGGCGCGATCATCGTCGGCAGCATTCTGGGCATGGACCGCCGCATGCTGATCGGCGGTTTCCTGAAGATACTGGTGCCCATTCTCGCGGGCTCGGTATCGGCCTTCATCGTCGGCTGCGCGGTCGGCACCGCATTCGGGCTGGGATTTGCGCACACTGCGTTTCTGATCGTCGTGCCGGTCATGGCGGGCGGCGTCGGCGAGGGCGCGATCCCGTTGTCGATCGGATATGCGGCGCTGTCGGGCGGCACGCAGGGCGATCTGCTGGCGGAAATCCTACCCGCCGTCATGTTCGGCAGTTTGGCCGCGATCCTGCTTGCGGGCGGACTGAACCTGCTCGGCAAGCGTCGTCCGGCACTGACCGGCGAGGGGCAATTGCAACCCGGCGAGCATCACGTCGCGCTGGACGACCGTGCCGCCGTTCGCTTCATGCCCGACCTGCCAACCATTGGCGGGGCGTTGATCCTGGCGATGACGCTCTACATGATCGGTGCCCTCGTACAGAAGCTGACGAATTTCCCCGGCCCGGTGACGATGCTGATCCTGGCGGTATTGCTCAAACTCGTGCGCGGCGTGTCGCCCAGGCTGGAACAGGGCGCGTACCGGAACTACCAGTTCTTCGCGAGCGTCGTGACCTATCCGCTGCTGTTCGCGATCGGCGTCGCGAAGACGCCGTGGGACAAGCTGGTCAGCGCATTCACGGTCGCCGAGGTCACCACGATCGCCGCCACCGTCCTCACCCTCGTCGGCACGGGCTTCTTCGTCGGACGGCTGGTGAACATCTACCCGGTCGAGGCCGGGATCGTCGCGGCGTGTCGTGCCAGCCAGGGCGGCACTGGCGACGTTGCGATCCTCAGTGCATCGAACCGATTGGAAATGATGCCGTTCGCGCAGGTGGCGACCCGGATCGGCGGCGCGATCACGGTCACGCTCGCACTGGCGTTCTTCGCCCGGTTCGGCGGATGACCGGCATGCCGCCGAACATCACCAATAAGTATAGTCCGGGAAGCGCCCCCGCGATCTCGCCGATGATAGCCGGTCCTCGAAGGGAGCGTGACGTGAAAGTGCTGCTGGCCGAACACGACGCGGATACCCGGACGAATATCACCGACGGAGTTCGGGGCTTCCTGCCGGCGGACGATGGCGCGGCGGTGATCCGCGCATTACGGGTCGCCCGGTTGGAAAGGTCGATCTTGGTGCCGACCGGCAGCGTGGATGCGAGGGACTGGATGGACGCATGTGATGCGGGCGATCGGCTGTCGACCTGTGCCGATATTGCGATCGATCCGGACGCGCGATCGGCGCGGCGCGGCGCGACCATCGCCGATGCGTGACCGGTTCGTCCGTGCAGCGATGCTGGCGGTCCTGCTGTCCGGTTGTGCGCGCTATCATCCGTCGCCGCTCGGTGGCCCGGAGGCGGTGCTGGCGCCGCCCGACCTCGCGATCGTGTCGGCGGATGCGGCGAGGATCGACCGGCCGTATCTGACCGCGCAGCCGATCGACCTGTCGCAGCCGCTGACCCCGAATGCGCTCGCGGTGCTGGCCGTCGTGGAGAATCCGGACCTGAAGGCGTTGCGGGCGAAGGGCGGCGTGACGAGTGCGCAGGCATTTGCCGCGCGGCTGATCCCGGACCCGACGATGGCGGGGACGTTCGACAAGCGCCTGGCGGGTCCCGATCCGTTCAACGGGTTCGGCGGGCAGATCGGGTTCGACCTCAGCCAGTTGCGGCTTGCGCGGACCACCCGTGCGGCGGGCGAGGCGAGCAAGCGGCAAGTCCGGCTCGATTACGCCTGGGCGGAATGGCAGACGGCGGGGCAGGCGCGGCTGCTGGGTGTCCGCATCCTTGCGCTGACCGACCAGGCGCGGATCGCGAAGGCCAGCGCGGTGGTGGCGGAACGACTGTTCGGTGCTGTATCGGGCGCGGCGGGACGCGGCGACCTGGCGGCGGGCGATCTCGACACGCGGCGGCAGGCGGCGCTGGACACCGCGGACAAGGCACGGCTGGCGGATCGCGACCTGACCACGGCGCGGGGCGATCTGAACAAGCTGCTGGGGTTGCCGCCCGAAACCAGGCTGGTGCTCGCCCCTGCGGACGCGCCGCCGGTGCCACCCGCCGGATCGGTGCTGACCGCGCAGGCAGTGGACCGGCGCCTCGACCTGCAGGCGCTGCGCAGCGGGTATGCGGCGTCGGAGGCCGAATTGCACAAGCAGGTGCTCGATCAATTCCCGAACCTGTCGCTGCAGCTGGCCGGCGCGCGCGATACCGCGGCCAATTACACCGCCGGCCCGACGGTCGGGTTCGCGTTGCCGCTGTGGAACCGCAATCGCGGCGGGATCGCGATCGCGACCGCGACGCGCGCGCAGTTGAAGGCGGAATATGACGCCCGGCTGTTCCAGACCCGCGCCGATATCGGGGCTGCGGTGGCCGCGCTGGCCGTCGTGCGGCGGCAGCGGACCGAACTGACCGGGCAATTGCCCGCGCTGCAGCGTTATGCCGACGCGACGCAGCGGGCGGCGAACCGCGGCGATCTCGCCCCCGCCACCGCGGACACCGCTGCGCAGGCGATCCGCGACCGGCGGCTGACGCTGTCGCAGCTGGACCAGCAGATCGCCGAGCAGACCATCGCCCTGGAATTGTTGTCGGGCGGCCCCAGCGAAGGATGGACCCGATGAAACCGCTCGCCCTGATCGTTTCCTTCCTGCTGCTGGCGGGCTGCAGCGGCGGTGCGGAGGCCCCCGACGGCGCGGAGCAGGCCGAGAAGCCGACCGCGACGGTGCGCGTCGCGTCGGCCACGCTGGGGGCGGAGAACGACACCGTGACCGCCTATGGCACGACCGAGGCGGGTCCGTCGGCGGATCACGCGATCGTGTCGCCGGCGGAGGCGATCGTCGCGCGCGTCGTCGCACCGACGGGAACGGCGGTCGCGGCCGGGCAGGCGGTCATCACGCTGCTGCCCAGCCCGGTATCGCGCACCGCGATCGCGAAGGCGGCCAGCGACGTGCAGGTGGCGGATGCCGCCTATGCCCGTGCGCAGCGACTGCGCCGCGACGGACTGGTGGCGAATACCGATGTCGAAACCGCGAAGGCGGCGGCGGTGACCGCGCGGTCTGTCCAGGCCAATCTTGGCCTGTCGAGCGGCGGCACCACGCTGCGGGCGCCGTCCGCGGGCACGGTCGGCGGGCTGACCGCCAATCCGGGCGACCAACTGGCGGCCGGCGCGGTGATCGCGTCGATCGTCGGGCGGGGCGACCTGCGGGCACGCCTGGGCGTCGATCCGGCGGTGGCGCAGCGCATCCATCCGGGTGAGGCGATCATGCTCCAGACCGCCAACGGCGGCACGTCGGTGACGGTGCCCGTCGTCGGCGTCGATCCGCAGGTCGATGCGACCACCCGGCTCGCGTCGGTATTCGTGCGCGTGCCCGTCGGCGCGGGCCTGTCCGCCGGGCAGCCGGTGCGCGCGACGCTGACGGTCGGGGCAAGCAGAACGGGGATCAGCATCCCCTATGCCGCGCTGCTCGACGATGGCGGCCAGACCTATGTGTTCGTGGTGCGCGGCGGTGTGGCGAGGCGGGTGTCGGTGGTGCCGGGCAATGGCGGCGGCGACACCGTGCAGGTGCTCAAGGGGCTGAACCCCGGCGACAAGGTCGTGACCGAGGGCGGCACCGCGCTGGACGACGGCATGAAGGTGCGCGTGCAGTGAGGGAGCAGCTGATCCGGCACCAGCGGTCGATCTGGCTGTGCGTCATCCTCGTCACGCTGGCGGGGCTGGTCGCGGCGATGCGGCTGCCGGTCAGCCTGTTCCCGCACATCGATTATCCGCGCGTCGTTGTCTCGATCGACGCGGGCGAGCGCGATCCCGAACAGATGGCGGCGCAGATCACGCGTCCCGCCGAGATCGCGCTGCGCAGCGTGCCCGGCGTCACGCAGGTCCGTTCGACCACCAGCCGCGGCTCGGCCGAGGTGCAGCTCAGCTTCGACTGGGGCCAGGACATGGTGTCCGCGACGCTGGCGACGCAGGCGGCATTGGCGACGATCACGCCCGATCTGCCCACCGGCATCCGGTTCAGCGTGCGCCGGTCGGATCCGACGATCTTCCCCGTGCTGGGGCTGTCGCTGACCTCGACGAAGCGCAGCGGCGTCGAACTGGCGCAGATCGCGCAGTTGAAGCTCAGGCCGGTGCTGTCGTCGGTGAACGGCGTCGCGGGCGTCGATGTGCTGGGCGGGGGCGCGCCCGAGATCGAGGTGACGGTGGACCCGGCCAAGATGCAGGGGCTGGGCATCGCGATCACCGACGTGAACACCGCGCTGGCGAACGCGAACACGATCGCCGCGGTTGGGCGGATCGAGGATCGCCACCGGCTGTACCTCGCGCTGGTCGAGGACCGGGTGACGACGGAGGCGGACATCGCGGCGATCCCGGTGAAAGCGGGGACGACGCCGGGCGCGGGCGTCGCCACGCTGGGACAGATCGCGACGGTCAGGCGCGGTGCGGCGCCCGCCTGGACGCGCGTGACCGCGAACGGCCAGAGCGCGGTGCTGGTCAACATCCGCCAGACCCCGACCGCGGATGCGGTGGGCCTGGTGCAGTCGGTCGACGATGCGCTCAAGACCGTCGCGCTGCCCGCGGACGTGAAGGTCAGCACCTTCTACGACCAGTCCGAATTGGTGACGGGCGCGGCGACGTCGGTGCGCGACGCCATTTTGCTGGGGGCGGTGCTGGCCGGGCTGGTGCTGTTCCTGTTCCTGCGCAGCTGGCGGCTGATGGCGATCACCGCGCTGCTGCTGCCCGCGGTACTGGCGGCGACGTGCCTGGCGCTGCTGGTGCTCAGGATGAGCTTCAACATGATGACGCTGGGCGGCATGGCGGCGGCGGTCGGGCTGGTGGTCGACGACGCGGTCGTGATGCTCGAGCATCTGATGCGTCGGCTGCAGGAGGCGGATCGCGATGGCGAAGCGCGTCCGTCGATGCTGGCCGCGGCGCGCGAGATGGCCAAGCCGCTCTGGGGATCGACGTCGGCGACGATCGTGGTCTTCCTGCCGCTGGCGTTCATCACCGGGGTGACCGGCGGATTCTTCAAGGCGCTGGCGGTCACGATGGTCGCGGCGCTGACAGTGTCGTTGCTGTACGCGCGCTACGTTCTGCCGGTCATCGCCGAACGCTGGCTGACGAAGAAGGACGCCGCCGCCGCCGAGAAGGGCGACAAGGTTACCGCCGCGCTCGACCGGCGCTACGCCGCCGCGGCGAAGCGTGCGTTCGCCCGGCCCGTGCTGGTCGCGGCGATCGGTGCGGCGATCCTGGTTGCGGCGGGCGGCATCGCGTGGACGCACCTGCAATCGGGGTTCATGCCCGCGATGGACGAGGGCGGGTTCATCCTCGACTACAAGGCGAAGCCGGGAGCGGCGCTGTCCGATACCGACCGGCTGCTGCGGCAGGTCGAGGCGATCGTCCAGGCCACGCCCGAGGTCACGAGCTATTCCAGGCGGACCGGCCTGCAGCTGGGTGGCGGCCTTACCGAGGCGGACGAGGGGGATTTCTTCATCCGGCTGAAGACAGGATCGCGGCGGCCGATCGACGAGGTGATGGCCGAAATCCGCCGGAAGGTTCAGTCGCAGGTGCCGGGGCTCGAGATCGAAACCGCGCAGCTGATGGAGGACCTGATCGGCGACCTGACCGCGGTGCCGCAGCCGATCGAGGTCAAGCTGTTCGGCGACGACCCGGCGCAGCTCGAGGCATCGACCGCGAAGGTGGTCGAGGCGGTCGGCAAGGTGCAGGGCGTCGTCGAGGTCGCGAGCGGCCTGCGGGTCGCGGGCGACGCGATCGTCATCCACGTCGATCGTGCCGCCGCTGCGATGGCCGGGCTCGATCCCGATACGGTCGCCAGGCAGCTCGAGGCGCAGGTCGGCGGAGTCGTCGCGACGTCGGTGCTGGCGGGCGAACAGTCGATCGACGTGCGGGTCCGCGTGCCGCAGGATCTGCGGACGCGCGCCAGCGAATTGTCCGCGCTGACGGTGCGGGCGGCGGATGGTCATACCGTACCGCTGCGATCGGTCGCGTCGGTCGGGATCGCCGCGGGCCAGCGTCAGATCACCCGCGAGGACCTGGCGCCGTTCATCGCGGTGACGGGCCGGCTGGAGGGAACCGACCTCGGCACCGCGATGACGGGGGTGCGATCGGCGGTGGCCGGGCTGCACCTGCCGTCGTCGGTGCGGGTCGAATATGGCGGGCTGTACCAGCAGCAGAAACAGTCGTTCGGCGACCTGGCCACGGTGTTCGTCGCCGCGCTGCTGCTGTCCGCGTTGTTGCTGACGATCCTCTACGAACGCTGGGCCTATACCGCCGCGGTCATCGCGACGGTGCTGTTGTCGATGGCGGCGGTGTTCGTCGGATTGTGGATCACCGGGACCGAACTCGACATCTCCGCGCTCATGGGGTTGACGATGGTGGTCGGAATGCTGACCGAACTGGCGATCTTCTACCTCGCCGAACTGCCGGAGGACGCGCGGATCGATGCCGCGGCGCTGCTGGAGGCGGGCAGCAAGCGGCTGCGTCCGATCGTCATGTCCGCGCTGATCGCGATCCTAACGCTCGCGCCGCTGGCGCTCGGCATCGGCCGCGGGTCGGGCCTGCAGAAGCCGCTCGCGACCGCGATCATCTTCGGGCTCGCGATCGGCGCGCCGCTGGTGCTCACCATGCTGCCGATGCTGGTCCTCGCGTTCGGCGGCAAACGGCGCGCGGTCGAGGCGGAACCGGCGTGATGCCGGTCCGGACGATGATGGCGCTCGCCGCATTGTCCGGCACCGCGGCGGTGCCGGTGGGGCCGCGATACGGCGACACGCTGGCCGCCATACTCAGAGCGCACGACAGTGCGATCCGCGGCGTGCGGATCGCAGCGACGACGAAGGACGGTCGGGCCATCGTCGTCATGTCCGGCGATCCTGCGACCAGCCCCGGTGTCGTGCTGCGCGATGCGATGGGCGTATCGATCGGGACGGTGTCGCTCGCCGGACGCGGTGCGGCGGACGAGGACCGGGCCGCGGCGTTTCTGGCACGGCGGATCTATGTGGCGGGGAATCTTGCCGAGCCGGATCCGGCGGTGCCCGGTGCGGTGCGCTCGATAGCCGGCCAGCGGCTGGTGGAGGCGATACTGGCGCGCTTCCCCGATCTCGTCACGCTGGCGATGCACGTCGCGCTGCCGAGCCGGCCCGATCGGATCATCGCATCCAGCTTCGGCCGGATCGGCAAGCCGGGGGATGGCGACGACGCCAGGGTGGCCGCTGGCGCCACCCTTCGCGAAGTCACCGATGATGGCGCGCGTCTGGCGGTCGAACTGCCGTTGCTCGACCGCTCGGGTCGGACGATCGGCGCGCTCAGCACCAGCTTCCACGTGCCAGCGGGATCGGACCCGGCTTCGTGCTTTCCCCGCGCGATCGCGGTTCGTGACGCCTTGCAACGGTCGATATCTTCGATCGAATATCTCGCCCGATAGGCCGCGCGCGACAGCGCTGCGTCAGCTTGCCGACCTAGAAGGCGGTATAGAATAAGGGAGAGAATGATGCTGAAGAAAGCGATGCTTGCCTTCGTGCTGGCCGGAACGGCGATCGCGGCCCCCGCGCTTGCCGGGGATACCAGGAACTGGACGCCGCCGACCGCCACCATCTACGCGCAGCGCCTCGCCGACCAGACGATGAAGAGCCATCCCGAATTGTTGAGCATGACGCTCCACGGCGTGCCGCCGGGGGCTGCGCCCGATACCTATACGATGTTCGCCGGGTCCTATCCCGACCGGATCGGCAATGCCGACGACCCCGATGACATCGACGTATCGAAAAAGGGGATCACGATCGTCGATCCGCGCTGGCACCGGACCAAGGACGCCAGTCCGAAATTCGTCGTCCTGATGCCGCTGCGCGATGTACGCGGCGCCAATATAGGCCTCGTCGTCTATGCGTTCAAAGTGCCTGTCGCTGGCAATCAGTATGAGCGCACGTTGTATCCGAAGGCGCTAGAACTGCGTGACGCGTTGGCGAAGAAGATTTCCAGCTACGACGCGTTGTTCGCCGCCGCACGGTAGTCA
This sequence comes from Rhytidiadelphus loreus, assembly GCA_947034895.1. NCBI lineage: Eukaryota > Viridiplantae > Streptophyta > Bryopsida > Hypnales > Hylocomiaceae > Rhytidiadelphus > Rhytidiadelphus loreus. The sequence goes on along the minus strand of CAMQQG010000241.1, from coordinate 20,429 downwards.
CCCCGGCCCGTTGCCGACCGTTACGGAGTATACTAGTTGGATCGGAATGGCGGACTCTGTCCGTCGCAACGAACCGGCTAATAACCGGGTCAGGGTAAGGCGGGGAATGCCCCGTCCCGCAAACCCGCCAGCCCAGTTCGGTACTTCAATTTATCGCCTGAGATGATCCGGCTGGTGGTGATGATGTACGTTCGCTTTCCGCTCAGCCTTAGGCAATGTCGAGGACCTGCTGTTCGAGTACGGCATGGACAATGCCGATTTTGTCGAATGAGGACCGTCAAAGATTACGGCATCTGCTCTTCGGCGTTGGCTGAGCAGACTAGATATACCCGACTGCTCCCGGCTGGACCGTCGTTGTCGAACATCAATCTAAACGATGTAAATCAGCGATTGCCTTAACGAGCGCAAGACCGAGACCGCAGCCTTATCGCTATACCGTTGGGTCGAAGCAAGGCGAAGTTCTTCAGGATAGGGGCGGTGGCATCATTGAGTGGCAACTGATCCTGTCAGCCGTCAGAATCAAACCGGTATTGAGCATAACATACCGATTGGTAACCTAGTTGCTCGGTCAAATACTGTGAAGACGGTGGACAATCATAAACGAATTTTGAAAATATTCAGACTGACGCGATGCAATAGAAAACAGAAAATGCGGTCGCAGTACCGAGGAGATATGTCGCAGATTAATCATGAACAAAATTTCATATTTCATAGGCTTGCAAGTTTCTCCAAGTTTGTATCGGTTAGCGTCACAAGAACGACACAATCAGGCAAACGGGGGTTTGTACCATGGGAAGTTTTCGCTGGGTTCGCGGGCGTGACGTGTGCGCTACGGCGCTGATACTCGTACTGGCTGCCGGTGGGTCTGCCAGCGCGCAGACAGCCAGTCCGCAAAGCGGCGGCACGACGTGTCCCGATGGTTCGACTCCCGCGCCGGGCGTCGCCTGTTCGTCCGGTATTGATGCCCCGCCGCCTCAGTCCGCTGCGGCCGCAACGGCTTCCGATCGGTTACCGCAGGACGGTGCACCTCAGGCCAACGATATCGTCGTTACCGGTTCGCGCATCGCTCGCCGTGGCACCGAATCCGCCTCGCCCATCGAGGTGATCGACTCCAAGCAATTGGACGCGCGCGGTTATCAGACCATCGCGCAGGCACTGAACGAACTTCCGACATTCGGCGTTCCCGGCGCATCGCCTGTTGGCAATGGTCAATCCGGGTTCGGCGCGGGCCAGAGCTTCGTCGACTTCCTCGGGCTTGGATCGCAACGGACGCTGACGCTGGTCAATGGCCGGCGGTTCGTGTCGGGTAACACCGCGTCGATCTTCGGGCCAACCGGATCCGGCGGCAGCCAAGTCGATCTAAACACGATCCCGACGAAGTTGATAGACCGGGTGGAAACGGTGGCGGCAATCGGCGCGCCCATTTATGGCTCGGATGCAATCGCGGGCACCATCAATATCATCCTGAAGAAGAATTATCAGGGTATCGATATCGATTTTCAAAATGGGCTGACAAGCCGTGGCGATGCGCCTGACCATCGGGTCCGGTTGTTGGCAGGTCAGAACTTTGCAGGCGGTCGCGGCAACATCACGGTTGCTGGAGAGTTCGATCAATCGACCGGTTTGTTGTATACGGACCGGGCGATCACCTCGATGGATGGGCGCTTCGCGCGATCAACATCCGGCACTGGTGCTCAGACCATCTACGGCGACAACCGCATTCCCTCGGTCGATCCGTCCGGCGTCATCTCCGTGGGCGGCGGCGACTTTGGACTCGATTTCCCGCTGAGCCCACAACAGTCGAACGTTTTCCTTGGCGATCCGACTCAGAATTTCGGGGTTGTGAACGCCGCGGGACAGCAACTTCGTTTCTCGCCGACCGGGGCGCTCATCCCGATCGATTTCGGATCGACGATCGGGCCAGCAAATTCCTTTAGCCTCTTCACCAACGGCGGTAATGGCTACAGCCTTTCTTCTGTCGAGAATCTGGTCACTGATCTGAAGCGTTACAACGCGAACATGGATCTGACGTTCGAACTGACGCCGAAGATCAGATTGTTCGGCGAGGCGTGGTATTCGGTCAGCCAAGGGCGAAATCTCGCATCGCAACCGGTGTATAATTCCGGCCTCTTCGATGCGCCGGGCACGCGCGACGGCAGCCTGATCATTCCGCTGACCAACCCATTCCTGTCGGCTGCTGCGCGCACCGCGATCACAAACGCGATCGCGACCAACCCGCTGTCGGACCAAAATCTGAATGGCACGCCGCAGAATTATTTCTATCTCGGCCGGGCCAGCACCGATTTATCTAGCGGCGTGTCGATCGGGCGGTCGCAGGTTCTACGGTTCGTCGGTGGCGTGGACGGGACGCTGAACGTGCTGCCGGATCGCGATTGGAAGTTCGAAGGCTATTTCAACTACGGTCAGTCGCTTGTTCGCAGCCAGAATCCGGCCCTCAACCAGCAGAACTTTCTGAACGCGATCAACTCGACCACCAACGCGCAGGGGCAGATTGTCTGCGCGCCCGGCTCGACCAACTCCCCGATCGCCACGATCAGTTCGGTCTGTGCGCCCATCAACCCGTTTGGCCAGCAAATTTCGCAGGCAGCGAAGGACTATGTCACCACGATCGCGACGCCGCGGTCGGTCAACAATCAGTATGACGCCGTCCTTTCTGTTTCTGGGCCGCTGGTTACGCTTCCTGGCGGCGATATTGCCTTCGCGCTCGGATACGAACACCGCGCAGAAGACTCGTTCTTCGATCCGGGCACTTTCTACTACGGTAGCGGGACCGGCACGTCCGCACAGCGTACCAGTTACGGCCGCGATGTTCCGATCGATCCGGTTCGCGGCGCGTTCCACACCAATGAAATCTTCGGTGAGTTGAACGCCGACATCATCTCGCCGGCAAACCATGTTCCGTTTATCTACTCGCTGACGCTGCAGTCGGCGGGTCGGTATATCTGGAACTCGCAAGCTGGCGCGGATCCGACTTATACATTCCAAGCGCGCTATGCTCCGATCAAGGCAATTGCCTTCCGGGGCGCTTACACGCGGGCGGTGCGCGCGCCGTCGATCACCGAAGCATTCAACCCGACGTCCAGCGCGTTCGGCTTCGCGACCGACGTTTGCGATCAAGGGTTGGTCAATTCGGGGCCCGCGCCTGCAACGCGGGCGAAGAATTGTGCGGCGGCCGGTGTGCCGACCACGTTCAACTCTCTGTCGAATCAGCGTTCGTTCCCGACCTTCGTCTACGGCAACCCGACGCTGACCAACGAAAAAGCCAATAGCTACACGGTCGGTGGCGTCATCACGCCTCCGTTCATTCCGGGACTGAGCATTACCGCGGATTATATCAATATCCGCCTCACACAGGCGATCAGCCTGTTCACGAACGATCAGGTCGTCGAGGCATGCTACGACGCCGCCAATTACCCCAACAATCCCTTTTGCGCGTTGCTGGCGCGCGATCCGGGGACCAAGCAGCTGTCGTCGGTCGGGACGTCGTATTTCAATTCGGCGGAACTGCGTTACAAGGGTATCGTCGTCAGCGGCAGTTATCGGCACCAGACACCTCTCCTGGGCGTCAACAGCAGCATGGGCCTCAATCTCAGCTATCAGTATCTGATCACTCGGAGCGACACGGTGACGGTTGGCTCCGCACCGATCCAGGTCGATAACTCTGTCGGCTATTCCAATAACAAGGGCGTGCTATCCGTCGATTATGTAAACGGTGGATTCAATACCGATGTCCAGGTGAACTACATCGGGCCGGCGCGCGTCGATCCGAACACCGCGGTTAATTTTTACGCGGTGCCGGTAGTCAGCTCGTTCACTTACGTTAATCTGTCGATGTCATACAATATCAATCGCCAGTTCACGATTCGAGGGGACGTCGATAATATTCTGGATGCCGGCGCCCCTTATCCTTATCCTGCGAGCGGTGGCACCACGACGTATTTCCAGGGTATTCTGGGTCGATATATTAGAATTGGTGCGGCCGTTCATTTTTGACGAAAGCCGGCTTCAAGATGTGCGACGGAGCAATCCGTCGCACATCCTTCTTTCAGTGGAATGATAGCGCCTTTTATCGGCGAATAAAACCAGTTCGGGGGTGGAAGGCATGCCAACGAAAATCGCTCGTCGCTTGTTGCTGGGGTGCGTTGGGACCGCGGCATCCGTGGTTGCCTATGCGCAGGCAGGTGTAGCGCCCTCTGCGACCCGCTACGGTAGCTTCGGTCTCGATCTCACTTCCGCCGACAAGAACATCAAACCCGGCAATGATTTCTGGACCTACGCCAACGGCAACTGGGACAAGCGAACGCAGATCGCCGCCGACCGGGTGTCGGCGGGTGGGGCCGTCATCCTAAGCGATCGGGCCGAGGCCCAGGTGCGTGCCATTCTCGACGATGCCACGCGCGACCCTTCGGTGGTCGGGCCGGGCGCGAAGCAGTTCGGGGATCTTTACGCCAGCTTCATGGACCAGGCCGCGATAGATCGTGCGGGAACGACGCCGCTCCAGCCATATTTCGCCAAGATCGACGCAGCGACCGATCGTACGAAACTGCAAATCCTGTTTGCGACGACCGGCTATGCATCGCCGGTCGATATCGGGCAGTTGCCGGATCCGTCGAATCCCACGCGATATGCCGTGATTGCAGGGCAGGGTTCGCTCGGTATGGGCGGACGTGACTATTATCTAGAGCAGGGAGCCAAATACGACGCGTTTCGCGCGGCATATCGCGCCTATGTCCAGAATTTGTTGACGCTGGCGGGTGTGGCCGATGCGTCGTCGAAAGCGGACCGTATCGTGGCGTTGGAAACCGCGATGGCCAAGGTCGAGTGGTCGCCGGTGCAGTCGCGCGATCTGAAGGCCATGCTGAAGCCAATGGATGCGGCAGCGCGCAAGGCGCTCGCGCCCGATTTCGATTGGCCGTTGCTGCTCCAGACCGCTGGCTATGCGAAATATCCGGTCGTCATCATGGGGAACTCGACGGCGCTGACCGATCTTGGAAGGATATTTGCCAGCACGCCGGTGTCCACGTGGCAGGATTGGATGAAGTTCAATCTGCTGGTGTCCGCCTCGCCGATGTTGCCGCGCGCATTCGATCTGGCGACGTTCGATTTTTACGGCAAAACGATGGCCGATCAACCGCAGCAGCGCGCGCGGTGGAAGCGCGGCATTGCGGTGGTGAACGGGACGATGGGCGAGGCTGTTGGCGCGATTTATGTGAAGCGCCATTATCCGCCGGAAAGCGAAGCGCAGATGAGCGAGCTGATCGCCAACCTACGCGCGGCGTACAAGGCGAAGATCGAGGCGAGTAGCTGGATGGATTCGCCTACTAGGCAGCAGGCGCTTGCCAAGCTCACGGCGTTCGATCCACGCATCGGCCACCCGGTGAAATATATCGATTACACGGGGCTGAACATCGTGCGCGGGGATCCGCTGGGTAATGCGATGCGGGCCGGGGAGTTTCAGCACCAGCTGGCGCTTTCGCGGCTAGATATGCCGGTTGATCGGACGTTATGGGGGATGACGCCGCAAACGGTGAATGCTTATTATGATCCGCTCAACAACCAGATCACCTTTCCCGCCGCGATCCTGCAGCCGCCTTATTTTGATCCCAAAGCAGACCCCGCGGTGAACTATGGTGCGATCGGCGCGATCATCGGCCATGAAATGGGTCACGGGTTCGACGATCAGGGTAGCCAGTTCAGTGCGTCGGGAAAGTTCGAGAATTGGTGGACGCCGCAGGCGCGCGCCGCGTTCATGCAGCACACGGCTGCCTTGTCGAAGCAGTATGACGCCTATGAACCGATCCCCGGCGTCCATGTCAAAGGGGCGCTGACGCTGGGCGAGAATATTGGCGATCTGGCCGGTGTCGAAACGGCTTACGCTGCTTACCAGCGCTATCAGGCCGAACACGGCGCCGCGCCGGTGATTGGCGGTTTGACGGGAGACCAGCGGTTTTTCCTGGCCTATGCACAGGCATGGCAATCGAAACTACGTGAGGGCGCCGAACGTGCCGGATTGCTGGCGGACCCGCATTCGCCGCCCTATTACCGCGTCAACGGCATCGTCCGAAATGTCGATGCCTGGTATGTGGCATTCAACGTGAAGCCCGGCGACGCATTGTATCTGGCTCCCGACCAGCGCGTCCATATCTGGTGAAATCGATGAACGGATCGCGCCGGGCATTTGGCTTGCTGGTGGCGCTCGTTGCCTCGACGTTAGGGTGCACGGCACCCGCGTCAGCCGCCGATGGCGACCGGCACAGCTTTACGATCAAGGAATTCCGGCTCGAAAGCGGGACGGTCCTGCCCGAAGCCAAGATCATGTATGCGACTTACGGGACGCTGAACGCCGAGCACGACAACGTCGTCCTGCTGCCGTCGCATTACATGGCGGACTCGCATGGCTATGAGTGGCTTATCGGGCCCGGCAAGGCACTCGATCCACGGAAATATTTCCTCGTCGCCACCGAATTGTTCGGCAACGGCAAGTCCTCGTCGCCCAGTAATACGCCGGCTCCGTTCGACGGGCCGCGGTTTCCCGTGACGAGCATCCGCGACAATGTCGATGCGGTCCACCGCCTGCTTGGCGAAGCACTAGGTGTGCATCATTTGCGTGCGGTCATCGGATTTTCGATGGGAGGCGAACAGGCGTTTCAATGGGCGGTGTCTCATCCTGATTTCGCCGACCGCATCGTCGTGACGTCAGCGACCGCCAAGACCTGGCCGCATGGCATCGTGCGACTGGAAAGCCAGATCATCGGGATCGAGAACGATCCCGCCTTCGCCGGGGGAGATTATAAGCAGCCACCACGAAAAGGTCTGGAGACGTTCGGCGCGATCTGGGCCGGCTGGCTATTTTCGCAAGGCTGGTGGCGCGAGGAGCTTTGGCGGGCGGGTGCGCCGCCGGGTGCGACATTCCGATCGACATTCGAGGGTCTGTGTAAAGATTTCATTCCAGGGGCGGACGCGAATGACCTGATCCTCCAGATGCGCACCTGGGAGGGGCATGATGTCGGCACCACGCCGGGCTTCGGTGGGGACGTGAAGAAAGCGTTGGGGTCGATCAAGGTCCCGTTGCTGTATATGCCGTCGGAAACGGACCTGTACTTCCCGGTCGATGATGCCCGCTACGAGGCGCGATTCATTCCCCACGTTACACTAACACCGATCCCCTCGTTGTGGGGTCATACTGCGGGCGCGGCCAGTAATCCTGCAGATGGCAAGTTTCTTAACGATCACATCGGCGTGTTCATGGCAGCCGGCGACAAGCCGCACTGACGCCATTGGCCGGGATCACCGGCGCTATTGCCGCCACGGTGCATGACGACCGTTGAGGTTGGTGGCTGTAGGGTCCGGATGGTCGGTTGATTATCCGCCAGGCGCGAAATCGCGCAACCTAGCGACGGTCGATGCATCCAGCCGGCTGATCAGGGCAACGACGAGGTCGACCGTCCGATCGAAATCCGCCCGGTCGATGATGCCGTTATGAGCGTGCGTGTAGCGCGCCGGTACAACGAGGTTGATCGTCGGTACGCCCCCCGCGGTCGCCTGGATGGCGGCGCTGTCGTCGCCATATCCCTGCACCAAGTCGCGCTGCAGCGGGATCCCTTTTGCCGTGGCGACATCGCTCACAAGCGTCACGAAGCGGCGATTGGGCAAGGTGCTGCTATCGTAGAGGAACAGGCCCGGACCGGCGCCGAGCGACGCCTGCGTTTCTTCCGGGCTGCGGCCGGGACTGTCACCAGTGATCCCGCCCTCGATAGAAATACCGATATCGGGCTTGATGAGATCTGCGGCGGTACGCGCCCCGCGCAAGCCAATCTCTTCCTGGACGGTCGCGGCGACGATCAGCTGATTGGGATGTCCCGAGGCGCGTAGCCGACGAAACGCTTCGATGACGACAGCGCAACCAACGCGGTCGTCCCAAGCCTTGCCCAGATAGCGTCCGCCCGGCATCGCGACAAAGGGTGAATCCGGCACGACCGGATCGCCCGGACTGACACCCAGTGCCGCCACCTCCGCTGCGGTACGGGCACCGACATCGAGATAAAGACTGTCGCGCGGGAAAACCTTTGTCCGTTCTTCCGCTGGAACGACATGGATGTCGCGAATGCCGGTGACGGCATGCACGGGGCCGTTGCGACCGATGATGATCCAGCGCTGGTCGGGGAGCGCCTGGTCCAGCCATCCGCCCAGCATCTGCATCGACAGGAAGCCGGCGGGGGTGACCCGTCGGACCATGCCGCCCAGTTCGTCCATGTGGGCGTCCAACATTATTTTGGGACCGCTCGATCCCTGTTGCGCGATGACCGAACCGACGCCGTCGAATGTAACCTTGTCTGCCGATGGCTTCAGTTCACGGACCATTACCGTCCGAACCGCTTCCTCATAACCCGATGGCCCGGGCGCATCAGCGAGTTCGGCGAGTAGCCGTTCGGTCCGGTCGCCCGGTGCTGCGGAGGTCGGCCCGGCGATGGCAAGGGCGGCAAGAAAAGCCAATCGGCGCATATATTTCTCCTTGTTGATGAAGATGCCGGCAGCGCTGCTTTTAAGCAAGGTGAACGATGTTGTGGGGTTGCACATTCAACAATATCTAACCAAGCGCTGTCAGTCGTAATGCACCGGCTGACAACTGGGTCAGGGTAGGGCGGGGGAATGCCCCGTCCCAGCAAACCCGCCGGTTCATTTCAGATCATCGCAAGCTGAGCCGGTCCGCCCAAAGCCCAGGGTGCATCTTACGGAGACGTGTTCGCATCAGACTGACAGCACTCACCGAGATCATCTTCGACCGCCTGAAAGACCGGCGTCGCGTCCCCACACGCTAAGACCTATGGCCAACGAATTTCTTCTCCGCCATCGCTCTCGCTGCCACCATCACCCTCTGGCTATGAACAATAAACCCTAACCCTAATCCGTCTCGATCACGACACGGTCGTTCACGAAATCGGCCGACTGCACCGCCGCCGCGCCGCCCGGCTGGCCGCCGCCGACGCTGACGGTAAATCGTCCGCGCATGATCTCCCGGACGCCGTCCGCCGTGACGGCGCTGAGGTCCCGAGGGCGAAGTGTGAAGGTCACCGGACGCCGCTCGCCCGGCTGCAGGTGAAGGCGTTGAAATCCGCGGAGCGCAAGGCGCGGTGCGCCTGCGACATCGGGGAACGACAAATAGAGCTGGGCGACCTCATCGCCTTCGCGGATGCCGGTGTTGCGGACTTCCGTCGATACGGAGAGCCCGCCGGCGACGCCGATCGTGGACGGTCGAAGGACGACCGGCGCGTAGGTGAAGGTCGTGTAGCTGAGCCCATAGCCAAACGGGAAGACGGGTGCCCCTGCATAGTATCGATAGGTGCGGTTCCCCATCGCGTAATCGTCGAAGGCCGGCAGGTCCTCCACGCTGCGATAGAAGGTGAGCGGCAGCCTGCCGGCCGGGTCGGCCTGGCCGGCAAGAATGTTCGCGACCGCGAGACCGCCGGATTGGCCGGGATACCAGGCTTCGAGGATCGCGGCCGCATGTTGCTTCGCCCATGCCAAGTTGATCGGGCTGCCGTTCATCGCGACGATCACGAGCGGCTTGCCGAGCGATCGCGCTTCTTCCAGCAAGGCGCGCTGGTCCTCGGGCAATTCGAGCGACGTCCTGTCACCGCCTGAAAAGCCTTCGACATGGACCGGCATCTCCTCCCCCTCCAGATCGGAGGTGAGACCGACCACCGCGACGATCACGTCTGCGTCGCTGGCGGCGGTGGCCAGTGCGGGGGAATAGTCGCGTGACACGCGTTTCCAGAACAGGCCCGGCGAGCCTCCGCCGCCAGCGACATCGTCCGTTTCGAAGCGGAGCGGATAGCGTTCCCCCTTGCGAAGCTGAACGTCCACGAGCCTCAGCGGCTCGCCCCAGCCGGAGATCCGATCCGACCGTATCGCCGCCTTACCGTCGATGTCGATTTGGCCTTTCACGCCGGCCACCGCGATGCGGAAGCTGCCCGTTTCCGGCGCGACCAGTGCACCTGTCCATATGATCCGGTGCCGCGCCGCCACTTGGTGCAGCATGTCAGCGGACGTCGCGAGGCCGCGCTCCGTGCGCGACACGACGGGCGATGCCTCGAACCCGGTCGCGGACGTCACGGTGGCACCTGAAACCACGGCGTTGTAATAGTCCGCGCGGAGCCCCGATTGTCCATCGGGGGTGACGAAGGCGCTGGCAGGGATGGGATCGCCGTCGGTAATCGACGGCGTGAACGGGACGTAGCGGATATGCGCTTGGGGGAGCGCCCGCTGCAGACCGTCCAGTACGGATATGGGCGGCGCGCTCGCCGGCGACGAATAGTTGCCCCGCAGCACGCGCGTCGCATCCGCCAGCGGGCCAACAAGCGCGATCCTGACGCCCGGGGAGAAGGGCAGGACGCCATCGTTCTTGAGCAACACCATGCTTTCGATCGCGGCCCGAAGTGCCAGGGCCTGATGATCGGACGAGCCGATCGCGGTGATCGGCACGGCTGACACGCGGCGATCCGCGAGGCCCGGCAGGTCGCCGTTGCGAAAGCGCGCGGCGAACAGGCGAGTCAGCGCCCGGTCGATATCAGCCGTGCTGATCAGCCCCCGCGTCAGCGCCGTCCGGTATCGCTCCGCCAAGTTCGGGGTGCCGCTCAACGTCGCGGTGTTGCACTCGTTGTCGACACCCGCCTTCAGCGCGGAAGCGACGCCGGCGTCGGGGTCGGGGGCGTATTTGTGCCGATCGGAAATATCGACGACCGCATCGCAGTCCGACACGACATAGCCCTGGAAACCCCACGCGCCGCGAAGATGCTCCTTGAGAAGCAGATCGCTCGCGCAGGCGGGCTGCCCGTCGATACGGTTGTACGCGCACATGATCGAATTGGCTTTGCCTTCCACGATCGCGGCGCGGAAGGCGGGGAGGTAGGTGTCCTCGATGTCGTGCGCAGAGACGAAGACGTCGGCCACGTGGCGCGTCGGTTCCGGGCCGCTGTGGACCGCGAAGTGCTTGGGCGTGGCGATCACGTCCGGGAGATCCGGATCGGGGCCCTGCATCCCGCCGATGAACGCGACGCCGAGGGTGGCGGTGAGAAACGGATCCTCGCCATAGGTTTCCTGGCCGCGGCCCCAGCGTGGATCGCGGAAGATGTTGATGTTGGGCGACCAGGTGTCGAGGCCGGTCCCGATGGTGCCCAGATGGCCGGTCGCGCGGCCCAGTGTATGCAATGCGCGGACTTCCACGCTGATAGTCGCCGCCACGTCGTGCACCAGCGCCGGATCGAATGTCGCGCCGAGCCCGATCGGTTCGGGGAAGTTGGTGGTGGGCACCGGACCCAGTGCGCCGTGCAGGGATTCGGTCCACCAATTATAGGCTGGGATATCCAGGCGGGGTATCGCCGGGGCGACGTTGAGCAGCTGCGGCAGCTTCTCGTCGATCGTCATTCTGGCGACCAGCGCAGCCGCAAGCGCATCGGCCCGAGACCGAACTGACGACTGCAGCGCCGCGCGCTGCGCGGTGGCGACACAGGGAAAGGATACGGACGTCGCCAGCAGCGCGGCGATGAGCGAAGCAAACCGGATCACGACATTCTCCCCTATGTTTGCAGCAATGATAGCGCTAACTTCGATGCGACCCAAGACTGTGAAACAGCAGCGTCGGTACGGAGAGAGAGAATGGAAGAGATGAGTGGGTCGGTCCCCGTCCAGCGTCGGCTTACCGGCTTCGGGATGGCGGCACTTGCTGCCGCGTTCGTACTTGCGGTGCCGGCCCAGGCGCAGGATGATCGCATGACGCCGATCCCGACACCGGCCGGGCGGGATGCCATCGACCTGGGGACAGGCACGCTGCCCGGCGCCACGGCGCCAGAAGCGTGGCACGTCCAATATGGCAGTCGCTTCGCGCGCAACGTTACGGTGGCGACACTCACCCCCTATCTGCCCAATCCGGCAGTGGCGACCGGTGCGGCGGTCATCGTCGCGCCCGGCGGCGGCTTCAAGACGCTGTCGATGGAGAATGAGGGGTCGGCCGTCGCCCAGGCCCTGGCGGCACGGGGCGTGGCCGCCTTCGTGCTCAAATACCGGCTCAACCAGACGCCGGCGGATATGCCGGGGTTCGAACGATCGATGCGGGCGATGTTCTCGGGCGCAGCGCGGCCGCCATCGCCGAACCGGCAGGATCCGGCGGCCGATCTGGCCCCGCAGCTTGCCGATGCGCGTGCCGCTTTCGCGCTCGTGCGACGCCGATCGGCGGCATGGCATCTCGATCCCGCCAAGATCGGCATGGTCGGCTTTTCCGCCGGTGCGATGTTGACCCTCACGACGGAGCTTGCCGGCGGCGATGCCAAACCCGCCTTTATCGGCATCATCTACGGACCGCTTGCAGCAGTGAACGTCCCCAAGGATGCGCCCCCGATGTTCGTCGCGCTGGCCGCCGACGATCCGTTCTTCCGCGGCGGCGGCCTCGGACTCGTCGATAGTTGGCGGGCGGCGAAGAAACCGGTGGAATTCCATCTCTTCGAACAGGGCGGACACGGATTTGGCATGTACCGCAAGGACACGACCAGCACCGGCTGGTTCGACGAATTCAGCCGCTGGCTCGCGATGCATGGCTGGGCTGCGCACCAGCGCTAAGCCCCTTTTTGACGAGGTAAACGAACGATGACAGCCAGATTGATCCCCTTCCTGGCCCTGTCGGCGATCGCGGGCCCGGTCGTCGCCCAAGATCCGCCGCCTGTGCAGACGACCCAGGCCGCCGGTATCCCGTTATGGCCCAAGGGCGCGCCCGGCGCGGGCGCGCACCGCGAAGAGGCAGAGGTCGCGCGCGATTACTGGGTGCGGAACATCCACCGCCCGTCGATCCTACCCTTTCCCGCAAAGCCGAACCACAATGCAGGCACGGCGATCGTCATCCTGCCCGGCGGGGGGCACAAGCTGCTCGTGTGGACGAACGAGGGAACCAAGGTCGCGGTGGCGCTCAATCGCATGGGGGTGTCCGCCTTCGTCGTGAAGTACCGGCTCGCGAACGAGGCCGGGTCACCTTATTCGGTCGAGGGCGACGCGGCCGACGACGCCCGTCGCGCGGTGCGCTGGGTGCGCGCGCATGCCGCCGATTATGGCGTCGATCCCGACCGGGTCGGCGTCATGGGTTTTTCGGCGGGCGGCGAACTCGTCTCGCTGATCGCGGACAATCCGGAACCGGCAGGACGCCCGACGACCGATGCGATCGATACCGAACGCGCGCGGCCCGATTTCCAGGTCCTCGTATTTCCCGGGCCACGCGGCATTCCCGCGACATCGATCGCGACGGCCCCGCCGGCGTTCATCGTCGCCGGCACGCTGGATGCCTGCTGCGCCGCGCCCTCCGTGACCCTGTACGAACAGCTCCGCAAGGCCGGGATCCCGGCCGAATTGCACATGTATGCCGACAGCGATCACGCCTTCAACCTCGATGAATCGAACCGGATATCGATCTTGCACTGGCCGGACCGTCTTGCCGACTGGCTCGCCGACAGCGGGTGGCTGGAGCCGCGCCGACCCCTGGCGGCCAAGCCGAAATAACGCGTGCTGCCATACGACTTGATGGCTTCAGCAAAATCGGCGGCCGGCCACCTGCATCTGCGTCCGTGCCGGAACGGCTCACCTCACAGCGATCAAGGTCAGGCTACCGCCGGTACGTAGCCACCGTCATCTTGATTTCTCCAGGCCCCGTGTTTCATCGCCGCGGGTCGCCCATTGCTCTTACTTCACGCGTCCGCGCTCGATCTTGATGCCCGTCTCAGAAGCCGCGGCATCGTCGAGCCTTGTACGAAGATGGAGAACGCCACCACTGCGAAGGCCACGCTGATCAGCGCCGGATATTCCGGCAGATTTCGCGGGGCCGCGAGCGCCAGCGCCAGCGCCAGCGCGCCGCGAAGTCCTCCCCAGAACAGGATATGGCGGGTCGTAAGATCGACCGCGAACCGGGTTCGATCAAACAGCGCGGTAATCGGGTATACGGCCACAGCCCGTCCGGTCAGGACGAGGACGACCCCGATCGTTGCCGGCCACAGATATGCTCCGATCGGTTGCGTCGCCTCGGTGCTGCCGATCAGCAGGAAGATAACCGAATTGGAAAGGAATGCGGCGAAGTCCCAGAAGCGGACCAACGCCTCGCCGCCGCGGTCGGTCAGCGACCGATCTCGCCCGACGTTGCCGACGAGCATCCCCGCGGCGAGCGTTGCCAGCACGCCCGATACCCCCAATTGTTCGGCGATCAGGAACGATCCGTACGCAGCCAGCACCGTCAGCGTCAGTTCGACAAGGTGGTCGTCCGATCCCTTCGCCAGCAGCAACAAGGCGCTCGCAACGACGATGCCGCAGGCTATCCCACCCGCGACCGTGACGACCGCCGAGATTGCGATCGTACCGATATCGGTCGATCCGCCCGCGACCGCCGCGGTGACGAGGCCGAACAGCACCGCTGCCGCACCGTCGTTCAAGAGGCTTTCGGCCTCCATCGTGAAGCGTAGGCGGGCTTCTGCATCCTGCTCCTTCATCATCGCTATCACCGACACCGGATCGGTCGCCGCGATGAGCGCGCCGAACACCATCGCGGCCTGCCAGCCCCAGCCGGTCACCCAGTGCATGCCTGACGCCACGACCACCGCTGATAGTACCGTGCCCACGAAGGCCAGGCTGAGGACAAGGGGTGCGCCTTGCCGAAATTGGCGCCATTTGAGGTGGAGCGACGCCTCGAAAATGAGCGGCGGCAAGAGGACGGTGAAGATCAGGTCCGGCGTCAGGACGATACGGCTGTGATAGCCAATCAGGGCAAGGGCGAGCCCGGCAGCGACGAGCCCGATCGTGTACGGCAATCCGATCCTGCGCGTGACGATCGCGACGACGCACGCGACGAACAGCAACAGGCCCAGGGTAATGACATTGATATGTTGTGCCGCAGTTTCCACGGTGTCTCCGTACGTGAAGTTCGCTCAACCCGCACGAAGTTGGGGGTCGCGTGTGATGAGCCGACTTCCAGAATGCCTCATCGACCCGTCTTGTCACGGCGTTTCGCCACCTGCGTTCGCAGCGACGCCCTTGATTGGTGTTATCGGGCTAACCCCATGTGAGTCGCTTGGCCAATCGTCGGCATGAATTTGTACCGGCGGCTAAGAATAAGATGGACGGGATCGGCTTCGGCGAGGCCGCCAATGACGACGGGTCGGGGACGGCGCTGGTGATGGAGCTGGCGCGCGTGTTCAGCAGCCCAGACGTGCAGACCGACCGGTCGATCCGCTTCATCCTGTGGAACAACGAGGAAACCGGACTGAACGGTTCCAAAGCCTATGTCGAGCAGCGCGCCGCCCTGCAGGGCAAGGAGTCGCCTGCCGGATCGGGCCGCTATCCCGAGCCGAAATGGCTCGGCGTCATGCAGCATGACATGATGTTGTTCGATCACGGCATGCCCCGCGCCGACGGCTGCATGAGCCCGGTGCAGCGTCCCGAAGCCGACGTGAACATCGAATTCCAGTCCGCGTCGAAATTTGCCGCCCAGTCCCAGGAACTTGCCTGGACGCTGGCGGCGGCGAACGAGCGTTACGCCACCGATTATCCGGCCGCGGTCGGGCGCCACATGACCAATACGGACTCAACGCCGTTCATGGATCTGACGTCGGTGGTCAGCCTCCGCGAGAATGACCGCGGCGCCCAGATCGGGAGCGGCTGGGATCCGCAATGGCACCAGCCGACCGATCTCTACACCACGTATAACGACAAGGATTTCCTGCTCGGCCTGAACACGGCGCAGACCACTCTTTCGGCGACGGCGCGGCTGGCGGGCGCGACCCTGCGCTAACGGGCTCCACGTCCCGTCTCGCAGGATCGGTTGCGATACCCGGACACCAGCCCCGACGACGACCGACCCGGTCGGTGACGGGGCGACGAAGGACCTGGACGTCATTTCATCGGGATCGGCTTACCCGACACCATGACGTAGGCGACGTGCGTGACCGCATTCGGGTCGGTCAGCGGGTCGCCATCGACGGCGATCAGGTCCGCGCTCTTGCCGGGGTCCAGCGTCCCGGTTTCCGCGGACAGGCCCATCAGATCGGCACCGCCTTTGGTGGCCGCGACCAGCGCATCGCGCGGCGTCATCCCGCCCTTGGACACCATCAGCCCGATTTCCTGCGCATTCTGGCCATGGGGGTAGACGCCCGCGTCGGTGCCGAGCGCGATCTTGACGCCGTTCCTGTAGGCGCGATTGAGGCCGACGCCCCATGCCTCGAACGCCTGCTTCGCCTTCTTCTCGCTGGATGGCTGGAGCAACCCCTTGCCGACCATGCCGACGGCGCCGCGAAAGGCGAGCAATGTCGCGACATAATAGGTGCCGTGTGCCTTCATGTCCGTGATGCCCTGGGCGTCGACGAACGTCCCGTGCTCGATCGAATCGACCCCGGCGCGCACAGCCGCATCGATGCCCTTGGCACCGTGCGCATGCGCCGCGACCTTGAGATGGAGCGCGTGCGCGGTATCGATAATCGCCTTCATCTCGGCGTCCGAGAAATGTTGTTCGAGACCGATGTCGCCCGGATCGAGCACGCCGCCGGTCGCCATGAACTTGATGAGGTCTACGCCTTCGGCGGCAAGCCGCCGAACGGCCTTGCTGCACTCCTCCGTCCCCGTGCAGACCGTGAACATGCCCGGCGTGGACGAGAGGGCATCGCGCAGTTCCGGCGACAGCCCGACCGCGGGATCGGCATGGCCGCCGATCATGGACAATGGCTGGCCCGCCACTTCCATCCGCGGCCCGGGTACGCTGCCGTCGCGAATGGCGTCGCGGACCGCGATCGCCGAGGTCCCGCTGGACCCCACGTCGCGAACGGTCGTGAAGCCGGCGCGCGCCGTGATCAGCGCGTTCTTGACGCCGGTGACCGCGGCGTAGCTCTCGGAATATTTGGGCCGCAGCGTTTCGTACCAGGGAAGGTTCGCGTCGCTGGTCAAATGGACGTGGACGTCGATCAGCCCCGGCATGATGGTCTTGTCGTGCAGATCGACCACGATCGCGCCGGCGGGGGCGGTCGCGCCATTCTCGATCCGGGTGATGCGCCCGTCGGTCACGATGACGGTCGAGGGACCGCGCTCGGGCGCGGCGGCATCGACGATCAATCGACCGGCCTGGATGGCATAGGTCTCCGCCTGCGCGGCGGACGTGACGAGCGCGAGCGCGATGGCGGCAACGGCTTTCAGCATGTGAATTCCCCCTTATTTCGGGGCAGCTTATGCGGAAAATGGACCGGTTGTCACGGTGCACCTCGCTGGGACAGGGGCGACGACGCAGCTTCCACCTGCGGGCGGTCTGCACCTGTACGCGCCCCCCTGCTGAAGCTTGCCACTGGCCAAGCGTTCCACGGGCCTTGCCGTCGCGGAACCATGCCGAATCGTTAGACCTTGCCGCCATGGCGAGTTTCGCTCAAACGAGACCGCCGGTGACTGAGCCCGGGACGTTGACCGGAACCGACTATTCGTCAGATCGCCGCCTTACCGTATCGCACCAACGCCGGTCAGGCCGACCCCATGGTCCGCGTCCTGTTGGTGACGTCACGCGAGACGAAGCGCTGGGTCATCCCCAAGGGAAATGAATCGTCCAAGCTCGCGTCGCATGTCGCAGCGTCTCGGGAGGCCGAGGAAGAAGCCGGGGTGTGCGGTGCGATTTGCCCGACGCCCATCGGGTCGTACCGATATCGCAAGCGCCGGGGCAATGGCGCGTCGCTGATGTTCGACGTCGATGTATTCCCGTTGCTCGTCACGCGCGAGCTGCCGGAGTGGAAGGAACAGCATGAGCGCGAACGGCGGTGGTTCACGCTGGCCGATGCCGCTGCGGCGGTGGAGGAACCGGACCTGTGCGCGTTGATCCGTTCGTTCGCCGCGTCCGAATTCAACGCCGCCGCGCGTCGGACGGGTGTCCTAAATCGCGTCGTCACACATTCGAGGGTCAATTCGATGTTTGCCTGGTTCCAACGATTGATGCCGAAGACCGGTAATTTCTTCGAACTGTTCGAGGCGCATGCGCGGACGATCATGGCGGGTGCTGACGCCATGGTCCGGTTGATCGACGGCACCACCGCCGGGCACGAGCATATTCGCGAAGTGGGCGAGCGCGAACACGATGCCGACGAGATTACGCGCGAGGTTCTCCGGACGGTTCGCACGACGTTCCTGACGCCGTTCGACCGCAGCGCGATCACCAGCCTGATCGGCGCGCTGGACGATTCGATCGACGAGATGCAGGCGGCGGCCAACGCGATCGGACTGTACGAAGTGACGGCGTTCGAAGCCGAGATGAAGGACATGGCGGCGATCGTCGTCGATGCCGCGCGGGTGACGCTGGAGGCGATACCATTGTTGCGCGATATCGCGCAGAACGGTGCGCGCCTGCACGAGCTGACCGAACGGCTCGTCCGGATGGAGGGCCAGGCCGACGAAATCCATGCGATCGGCCTGAAAAAGTCGTTCAAGCAAAATGGCACCGAAAACACGCTGAAATTCATCGTCGATCGGGAAATCTACAAGCATCTCGAAAGGGTCGTCGATGCCTTCGAGGTGATCGGCAACGAGATTGACGATCTTGTAATCGACCATAGCTGATCGATCGACCGGCATATGCACCAGCTCGCACTCCCGCTTTTGGTCGGCCTCATCCTGATCGCGCTGGCGTTCGATTTCCTGAACGGATTGCACGACGCCGCAAACTCGATCGCGACCGTCGTCGCGACCAGGTTGCTTTCCCCGCTTCAGGCGGTCGGGTTCGCCGCCGTCTGCAACTTCGCCGCCTATTTCCTGACGATCGCCTTTCCCGAACTGCAGGCGGTCGCGGCGACGATCGGGAAAGGGCTCATCGACAAGGACCTGGTGACGCCCGCGGTCATTTTCGGCGCGCTGATCGGTGCGATGTTCTGGAACATCGTGACCTGGATAAAGGGCATTCCGTCATCGAGCAGCCATGCCCTGGTCGGCGGGCTGATCGGCTCGGGCGTCGCGCATGCCGGTATCGGCGGTATCCAGTGGGCGGGCCTCAACAAGACATTGTTGGCGATCGTCCTGTCTCCGACGCTCGGCATGATCCTGGCGATGATGGTCATGCTGGCCAGCAGCTGGCTGTTCCACCGCGCGACCGCGCGCCAGGCGGAACGAAGCTTTCGCGCGCTGCACCTGATATCGTCCGGCGCCTATTCGGTCAGCCACGGCCTCAACGATGCGCAGAAGACGATGGGGGTCATCAGCGTCCTGCTCTATTCGACCGGCTATCTGCACGGCGAGTTTTCCGTTCCGCACTGGGTGGCGATCAGCTGCTATATCGCCATTGCCCTGGGGACGATGACGGGGGGCTGGAAGATCATCCAGACGATGGGAACCGGCATCACCCGCCTGTCCCAGCATCAGGGGTTCAGTGCATCGCTGAGCGGTTCGATCGTGCTGTTCGGCGCATCGGCATTGGGCATACCGGTATCGACGACGCACACGATCACCGGGTGCATCATCGGTGCCGGGACCGCGCGCCGCGCATCGGCGGTGCGGTGGGGCGTTGCCCGGCGCGTGGCGGTCGCATGGATCGTCACCATCCCGGCATCGGCCGCGGTCGGCGCGATCTTCTATGAGATTACACGGCTGTTCTGACATCGACGGAAGACGGACGAGCCGACCATATCGTGTGCCGATTGAGCCGCATCCGTGGCGGCCGTCCTAAGCGCCGGGGAGCAACAACTCGATCGCGTGCGCCAGCTCGGGAATCGTGAACGGTTTCTGCAGCAGGCGGCTGCGCGGCACGCCTTCCTCCCGCCACGCACCGGCGCTGTCGCCGGTGACGTAGACGATCGGCAGGTCGGCGACGATCTCGCGTGCGCAGCGGGCGATTTCCCAGCCGTCGATACCGTCACCCAGCCGGATGTCGCACACCAGCACGGCGATCTCGTGCAGCCCGCTGCCCAGGATGTTCAGCGCCTCGCCCGCACTGCGCGCGCTGGTGATCTCATATCCCTGTTCTTCCAGGCCGATTTCAAGAAATGCCAATACGTTGGGCTCGTCCTCGACGATCAGTACCGAAATCGACATTTGAAACCTCGCGCGCAAACCAGGCACCGATACCAGCGGCGATCGCCCGGTAGCCGACCGTTAATAGCGGCGCGTTCCGGCAAATCCAGCCTGTGCTGCCCTTGCACCGTGCGGCCCGTCGAACGCGCTGTGCGCTTCGTCGTTCGACATCGGCGCGACTGCGTGCGACGATCGACATCGGTGAGACAAGGGCAGGATATCATGACGATAGGAGCGGATCGTTGAGAACCCGACTGGCAGGGATCGCCGCGGTTGCGGGTATCCTGGCGGCGCTGCTGTCGATCGCCGCGCTGGCGGGATATCTTCTGGGCGCCGAACAGCTCTACAAGGTCGGGCCTTCG
>CAMQQG010000240.1:0-66819 GCA_947034895.1 Rhytidiadelphus loreus | reverse complement strand
CTGGATATAGACCTTGGCCAAAATTAATTTATATGATTTTATCGATGTATTCGATAGAAATTTTTTATTCATTATTAGGGGTATGGCCTGCTTCAATTATAACGGGATTTATGAAGTTAGAAGAGCAAGTTGATGTATATGATACCCATACAAACTTTAATCCATTTAAATAAAAATCCGCTTAAAATGGGGTTTCGATTCTTAGCCCTTGAATTAAAGCTATTCATATGAATGTCCTAATACCCTCTCAAAAACGCCGAATGACCCCTTGAAATGTATATTTTTGACCTCATATTCTTCTTACATTTACAGGTATTTTCACCATTTTATCGTAGTTTTTATGGAGAGTATTCATCCTATGAACGTTGCAGAAAAACAAACTTTAGGCTTCCAAACTGAAGTCAAGCAGTTATTACAGTTAATGATCCATTCTCTTTATAGCAATAAAGAAATTTTCATACGTGAGTTAATATCGAATGCATCAGATGCCGTCGATAAACTTCGCTTTAAGGCACTAGAAAACCCAGCTCTACAAGAAGATCCGCAACTTAAATTGACGATAGAAATCGACAAGTCAAAACGCCAATTAATATTAGCTGACAACGGTATAGGGATGAGTCGAGAAGAAGCAATTGCTAATTTAGGAACTATCGCAAAATCAGGTACCACCGAATTTTTAGCGGCTTTGTCTACTGGAAATAAAGCTCAAAATATGGAGCTTATAGGTCAATTTGGGGTTGGGTTTTATTCTGCTTTTATGGTTGCTGAAAAAGTAACCGTCAATACGCGTGCCGCGGGTCTAGCTGCAGAGGAAGCCGTTTGTTGGGAATCAACCGGTGATGGGGAATATACAATCGAATCAACCCTTAAAACGACTCCGGGTACTGAAATTATCTTACATCTACGCGAAGGAGAAGATGAGTTTTTAGAAAGCTGGCGCTTACGCAATATAATACTTAAATATTCTGATCATATTACGTTACCAATTAATATGAAAAAGGAAAGTAATCCAACAGAAGCTGATGGCGAAAAAAATGATACTGTCAAAGCTGACGATATCTGGGAAACAGTAAACAACGCTACCGCATTATGGACATTAGCTAAAAATATAATCACAGAAGAAGAATATAAGGCCTTTTATAAGCACGTTTCGCATGATTACCAAGATCCTATTGCTTGGAGCCATAATAAAGTAGAAGGAAAACAAGAATATACCACCTTACTTTACATACCTTCTCAAGCACCGTTTGACTTATGGAATAACGAAAAACCCCGAGGATTAAAGCTTTATGTCAAGCGTGTCTTTATTATGGATGACGCGGAACAATTTCTTCCTCGTTATTTACGTTTTGTAAAAGGGATTGTCGATAGTAACGACCTTCCTCTAAATGTTTCGCGTGAAATCCTACAGAACAATAAATTTGTTGAAAATATACGTTCTGGTATTACGAAAAGAATTTTAGAATTATTAGCGAATCTTGCTGTCGATCAAACTGAAAAATATCAACAATTTTGGAATTCTTTTGGGAATGTCCTTAAAGAAGGATTTGCCGAAGACTTTACAAATCGTGATGCACTTGCAAAACTTTTAAGATTTTCCTCAACACATTTAAATAATGCAGATCAACAAGTTAGCTTGCAAGATTATGTTTCTCGCATGCAAGCAACACAAGATAAAATTTATTATATCAGTGCTGAAAATTATGCCTCTGCTAACAGCAGTCCGCATTTAGAAATTTTCCGTCAAAAAAATATTGAAGTTCTGTTATTACATGATCGTATTGATGAATGGTTAGTAGCGCATTTAACCGAATTTGAAGGAAAAACGCTTCAATCTATCGCTAAAGATGCTGACATCACCGGTGTCACAGGCGAAGAAAATAAGGAAACACAGAAAAAAAATGAAGATGAGTTCAAATCTCTGTTGGCGCAAATGAAGGAAATTCTTGGTGATAAAGTAAAAGAAATTCGTATTTCTCAACGTTTAACTACCTCACCCGCTTGTATTATTAATGAACAAAATTCATTAAGCAATCAAATGCGAAGTATTTTACAAGCTGCTGGCCAAACTATTCCTGCCAGTAAACCTATTTTAGAGCTGAATGCTCAACATCGATTGGTTCTGCGTTTAAAAGAAGAGCAAGACGATACGAAACTTGCTGAGTGGACAAATTTATTTTTAGAACAATCCATTTTGGCAGAAGGCGGACATCTTGAAGATCCTGCTGCTTTCGTAAAACGACTTAATCACTTGTTAGGTTAAGATTAGTCATATTCACTAAAAAGGCGAAGATAAAACCTTCGCCTTTCTTTTCAACAAACTGATCTGTAAAATTATATTTCTGCTCAACCAAAATATGAAGGCTCAAGTATACCTTCAACCTCTAGGTCCAATTCAAATAATTGCTCTAACAGGAGAGGTGATTTACCACATACCTTAGTCTCTCACAAAAACATTGGAGATTAGCGTACGCTTATCAAATGTGTTTAAAAATTAAACGATCTATTCGCTATTACACATATTATTCCGTTTATTATCTATTTGATATTTAAATAAGAGTATTTGTCATAAAAACTCGAGCCGATAACGCTAAAGATAAAAAAACTGCTATTTTTTGATCTGCTTTAGTAAAATTTTTTTACTATATAACGTTCGCTACTTAAATTTTGCTTTGAAAGTGGCATACGCTAGATTAAGTACAACTTTTTAGCTTAAAAAAGCACTTAGTTATTTTAGATCTATTGTGGATCCGGTAAACTAATTTCCTCTAATCCAATAAGGAGCACTGTCACATGCGCGAGCAAATTTCAGATAATCAACGTAATGCTGACTCAGCTAACTGGATACAACAGTTAGACAGACAACTTAACGATAAACATTTATTAAAGCACCCTCTTTACCAAGCTTGGTCCGCAGGAAAACTTTCAATCGATGATTTACGCTACTATGCTTGCCAATATTATCATCACGTCGCGGCCTTTCCTGAATATGTCAGTGAAACAATCAAAAATTGTAATGATCCGCTTGGACGCCAAATATTATGTGACAATTTAGACGATGAAGAAGGCCGGGGTGAGGGACAAGATGAGCACGTCCTTTTATGGATAAACTTTGCTAAGGGTTTAGGATTGACTGAAGAAACAGTAAAAAATAGTGTGCCTAGTTTAGAAACCAAACAGTGTATAGAAGACTTTTCTTCCTGTTCACGCGCTTCTTATGCCGAAGGTTTAGGTGCTTTATATGCTTATGAACGTCAAATTCCACAAACTGCTGCAAGTAAAATTATGGGGCTTAAAGAGTTTTATAATATTGATGATAAAGAAACCTTAAAATTCTTTATGGTACATTTAGATGCTGATGTAAAACACTCAGAAGAAAATAGAACCCTCATACAAAACCTACCTTTACTAGAACGAATCAAGGTGGAAGCAGCAGCAAAAAAAGCAGCTGAATCAGTATGGAATATGTTAAGTGGGATACAAGCTCAAACAATAGGTATGATGGAGTGCATTAATTAAGTCAGACCAAAGATAGTTAATGTAACGAGAATTTAAAGCTCACCAAAAGATTCTGATTTAATATCAATTATTAAAATCAGACATTTTTTGGTGAGACTATAAACTTTCCTAAAGATAATAGCGCTTGAAGAAATTAGGGCACTTCTACTACAGAAATACGCTTAATTTTACCGCCTAACTGTGATAATTTTTCCTCTATACATTCATAACCACGATCAATATGATAAATTCTATTAACTGTAGTTTCCCCGTCTGCTGTTAATCCTGCAAGAACTAAACTTGCTGAAGCGCGTAAATCTGTAGCCATTACCTCTGCACCTGTTAGTTTTTCAACACCATTACAGATAGCAGTATTGCCTTTTAAGGTGATATCAGCTCCCATGCGACGCATTTCTTGCGCATGCATAAAACGATTTTCAAAAACTGTTTCGGTAATAATACCCGTTCCTTCTGCAGTGATATTTAGGGCCATTATTTGGGCCTGAACATCTGTGGGAAAAGCTGGATAAGGCGCTGTAACAACGTTAACTGCTTTAGCACGTTTATTACGCATATCTAATTCGATCCAATGATCGCCAACAGTAATTTCGGCACCCGCTTCACGTAAAGTATGAATAACGGCTTCTAAATGTTTGGCTTCTATATCCTTTAAACGAATAAATCCTCGCGTACAAGCCACAGCAATAAGGTAAGTCGCGGCTTCAATTCGATCAGGTAGAATCCGATAATAACCACCCGTTAACTGCTGAACGCCTTCAATAGTTATGGTATCGGTTCCTGCATCACTAATATTAGCGCCAATACTATTTAAAAAATTAGCGAGATCAACAACTTCTGGTTCGCGCGCTGCGTTTTTTATAACGGTCTTTCCTTTTGCCAAAGTTGCAGCCATCATTAGATTTTCGGTGCCCGTTACGGTAATAGTACCAAGCTCAATAACCGCACCTTGTAACCGCCCTTTAACCTTAGCTTTGATATAACCATTTTCAACACTCATCTTTACACCCATCGCTTGCAATCCTTGGATATGCAAATTAACGGGCCTGGTTCCAATCGCGCAACCACCTGGCAAAGAAACGATCGCTTCTCCACAACGCGCTAACAATGCGCCTAACACAAGAATAGAAGCTCGCATTTTTCGAACGAGAGAGTAAGGGGCATAAGAGTCGATTAGATCGCGCGCATTGACCTCCAAGCTCATACGCTCACCAATCATAAATTGAGCACCCATTCCACTTAGAAGCTCAACCATTGTCGTAACATCTTGCAAATGAGGAACATTGAATAAAGTAATAGGTTCTTCTGATAATAAGCACGCAGCTAAAATAGGTAAGGTTGCATTTTTCGCTCCAGAAATTCGCACCTCACCCTGCAACGGTGTCCCTCCCTTAATAATAAGTTTATCCACCATTTAACTCTCTATTTAAATTTTTATAGGTACGATATTTTCTAGACCAGCAAGCTGGATTATCGCTAACATTTGTTTAGGTAAATGAATAAAATGAATTATTCGTGATTGACGATGAAAACTCTGCGTCCAAGCAATCAATAAAGCAACGCCGCTGCTATCGCTTTGGGTTACTCCTGCTAAATCAAAAATTAAAGCAGGCGCTTTATCTTCTAAAGCCTCCTGGCTTTGCTGCCATAATTCGGGGACTGTATCAAAATTTAAAGCCCCCGAAAGACAATACGCATTATCTCGCTTTTGAAATAAAGAAACTTGCTTAGATGGACTATTCATTAGTTATTTTGCGCATTGTGTTGAGCAAGCTTATTTATCAATCCATCGATACCACCCTGCTGAAGTTCTTCTGCAAACTGAGAACGAAAACTTTGTACTAAACTAATACCATCAACACTAAAGTCGTATAGTTTCCATTGATCACCCACTCTCATCAGTCGATAACTTACATGAATAGGAGGGGCGGATGCACGAAGAATATTACTATTAACTTGCACACGTGATTCGGTATTGAAGTTGCCACGAAGTGGTACAAAAGTTACTCTTTCATTTGTATATTGCGCTAAAGCACTTGAATAGGTACGAATCAACAACGTACTAAATTGTTGCGTAAATGCTTGTCTTTGTGCAGGACTTGCTTGCATCCAAGCATCTCTACCCAATGCGACTCTTGCCATGCTAACTAAATCAACATGAGGCAATAAAATCTGATTAACAATCCCATATACCAACTGCGGTCTTGTTTTGAGTGTGGCTTGGTTTTGCTGTAATGTCGCAAGCAGTTGATTTGATGTGTTTTGCAACAAATCAATCGGCGAAGAAATCGCCCATACTGTTGTACAAACGAATAAACCTATAATAGATAATAAAAACTTTCTCATTTCTTTCCCCCTGAGTTCTTTAAGCTAAAGACAAGCTGTCCGATTAAGTCCTCTAGAATTAAGGCAGAATGCGTATCTTGAATAACACTCCCATTTTTCAAAAAGTTTTGATCGAACCCAGGCCTAAGGCTAACATAGTTAGCACCTAATAACCCTTGAGTTTGGATACTCGCTGATGAGTCCACTGGCAATTTTTCTTGGTTTGCACCAATTTGCATTGTTACAATGGCTTTAAACTGCGTATTATCTAACTTTATGGCAGAAACTTGGCCAATGCGTACACCTGCCAAAGTAACTGGAGAACGTAGCTTAAGTCCGCCGATGTTATCAAAATCTGCTGTAATGGTATAGCTATGATTTCCAATGCTATTGCTTAAACCACTTACTTTGAATGCCAAAATAAGCATAGCAATAATACTAGCTAACATAAATAAACCAACCCAAACTTGTATTACCCTATCACGCACTTACCACCCCCCCATCATCACAGCCGTTAATATAAAATCTAAACTAAGGATCGCTAAAGACGAATAAACCACGGTGCGAGTTGTAGCACGTCCAATTCCTTGTGCTGTCGGTACCGTATCATAGCCTTGAAAAACAGCTATCCATGTAATCACGATTCCAAACACAATGCTTTTTATTATTCCATTAATAATATCACTCTTAAAATCCACGGATGCTTGCATCGCACCCCAAAAGGTACCGCCATCTACGCCTAACCATACTACTCCTACTAAGTAGCCGCCCCAAATTGCAACTGTACTAAAAATAATGACGAGTAAAGGCATTGAAATAAAACCCGCCCAAAAGCGCGGTGCAATAATACGTCGTAAGGGATCCACTCCCATCATTTCCATACTTGCTAATTGCTCAGTTGATTTCATTAAACCAATCTCAGCAGTCAATGCCGAACCCGCTCGTCCAGCGAATAGTAATGCAGTTACCACAGGACCTAGCTCACGTACAACACTCAAAGCAACTAGCTGGCCTAATTGTTGGCTTGCCCCAAATTTATCTAAAGTATTATAGCCTTGTAATCCCACGACCATACCAATAAACAATCCAGATAAAATAATGATAATTAGTGACAGAACTCCGATAAAATACAATTGTTCAATCACCAATGGGAAGCTTTTTTTAAAATCAGGCCTACGATAAAGTGTATGCCAAATAAATAACCCCGAACGCCCGAGATCGGTTAATAGACATAAACCGATACGACCTAATTCGCTTAATTTATCAATTATCCACATAATTTAATCAAACAAATCTTGAATATAATCACTGGCCGGGTAATGAAAGGGAACAACGCCATCAGGTAAACCTTGCAAAAATTGTTCAAGCTCAGGATTTTTATTGTTACTTAATTCTTCTGGGCTACCTTGACCGATAATCTTTCCATTAGCAATCAAATAAATATAATCCGCAATACTCATTACTTCTTGCACATCATGTGAAACTAAAATTGTTGTCATCGATAAGACTTTATTCAAATCACAAATCAGTTTAATAATGACTCCGAGTGCAATCGGATCTAAACCAGTAAAGGGCTCATCATACATAATAAGTTCTGGATCAAGCGCAATCGCTCGTGCTAAAGCGATCCGACGTGCCATGCCGCCAGACAGCTGACTAGGCATTAATTCAACAGCGCCGCGTAATCCCACGGACTCTAACTTCATCAACACAATATCACGGATCATAAAATCGGGTAGCTTAGTATGTTCACGCAAAGGAAAAGCAACATTTTCAAAAACATTTAAATTCGTAAATAATGCGCCGCTTTGAAATAAAACACCTAATTTACGACGTAATTCATACAGCTGTGTTCGTGATAAATTATTAATTATTGTCCCATTAACCTTTACTGTGCCGGATTTGGGCTTAAGTTGTCTGCCCATTAAACGTAAGAGCGTTGTTTTACCGCAACCACTTGGCCCCATTATCGCGGTAATTTTTCCGCGTTGTATGTTTATATCAATATTAGAAAAGAGGATCCGTCCATTACGTTCAAATGATAAATCGCGAACCTCAACTAAATTGTCCAAATCAATTTTCCCCTTTTTTCACTTTATCGATTAAATAATCAATAACTTGTAAAAAACGAGTTGGGTCTCCACCTACGAGACTAGGATCAACTTTATAGCGATTGTCTATCACGAAAGTAGGTGCAGCAACGATTTTATCTTCTTGCATTAAAGTATCACTACGTAATAACTGTGCATCAATACCCGGTGAGAAGCTAGCCATACTTTCATATTCTTGTTGTGTAACGCCATGTTTAATAAAAAAAGCCTCTTGCAGCTTAGGATTAGACAAATCCTGCCCATCAACATGAATAGCTTTAAAGATAGCGGGGGTCAATTGTTTTTCTACACCTAACATCTGAGCAATATAATAGGCACGCGCTAAACTTTTCCAGCTGGGCTGAAATACCACAGGTATGCGTTCAAATTTCACATAGCTGGGCTTATGCGCTAACCACTTTTCTAAAATCGGCTCAAAATGATAACAAGCTGGGCAGGCATAATTAAAAAACTCTTTAACATCGATAACTTCTTTAGGACCTACGGTAGGGACAATTTTGGAGTTAGAAATAACTTGATAGTCTTTACCCGCTGTAAAGTCAGTGGGAGACACAGGTTTATTATTACTTGCCTTTCCACAAGCTACTAATAAAGTAACCAAAACAAACAACATGAGACTACGGAAAGTCACTTTAAGCATATGGCCCTCTTTATAAAGACGTCAGAGCAATAAAATGCTTCAGCATAACATAGCTTACACGGAAAATATAAGCGCAACACATTAAACATTGGTAACAAAGGAGACATTTTCTAGAAATTAAAGCTAGATTTTCTGTTGTTATGTGTTCACAAAAGTGTCAAACTAGTTTGCGTATTGGTCGTATTAAGGCCTTTAACATCAAGGACTTCCATTTTCGTAAATGACTTATAACCATAATTTTTAGGTTTAACCGCGGTCAAATATGAGCTCTGAAATATATTTTTCTTCCGCCAAGCAACTAGCCGATCGCATTAAACAAAAGCAAATTTCTTGCGTAGAAATAATGCAAGCTTATCTAACTCGCATAGATGTTATCAATCCTAAATTAAATGCCGTTGTTCAACAGCTAACGCCTGAAAAAGCGTTGCAGCAAGCACGCCTTGCTGATGAAAAACTAGCTAAAAATCAATTGATTGGTCCATTACATGGCCTGCCAATTATCATCAAAGACTGCTGCAAGGTTAAAGACTTCCTCATTACAAAAGGTAGCCTAGGCTTTAATTTCTGCCCTACAGAAGATGCAACCGTTGTGGCTAGATTAAAAAAAGCGGGCGCTATTGTATTAGGAATTAGTAACGTCCCCGAATTTAATATCGCTTATGAAACAGATAACGATCGCTACGGAAAAACTTCTAATCCATATGATTTAACGCGCACCCCCGGCGGAAGCAGCGGTGGCGAAGCAGCAATTATAGCCGCTGGCGGATGCACATTTGGTTTAGGCACAGATGCCGCGGGCAGCATACGCCAACCCGCCCACAATACAGGTACTGTGGGCCTAAAACCAACACGTGGTTTATTACCCAGAACAGGGAATGTTCCTACTGATGGCTCTGGTTTAGGAGGTCGTTTAACAGGTTACGGGCCTATGGCTCGTTTTGTCGACGATCTTATCTTAACCCTACCTATTTTGGCTGGACCCGATAAGTGCGATCCGGATGTTATGCCTGTCTCAATAAACGATGCTGTAGATATTAAATCACTTCGCGTTGCTTTTTATTCAAATAACGGAGTTGTTAAACCTGATGCAGATACATTACGAACTATCAAAAGCGTAGCAGAGGTTCTAGAAAGTGAAGTAAAACTTATTGAAGAACATTGCCCCACTCATTTACCTGAGCTGTATTCACTCATTACCAAAGTTTTCTTTTTAAGAGGTGACAAAGGATTAGAGATGCAAATGCTACTTAAAAATCTTAAGTTAAAAAAACCATCTCGTTTGATCCTTGAATTTCTTGCATTGGCGCGTCGCTGTGAATTTTCTGTTACAGAATTAAATCAGTTTTTACGGCGTATCGATCAATTGCGCTTCGAATTAGAAGATTTTTTCAGAACTTATGACATTATTATTTGCCCTGTTGCAGCAACCCCTGCAAAATTACATGGACGATCATTCATTGAA
The DNA here is from genome assembly GCA_947034895.1 of Rhytidiadelphus loreus. Classification (NCBI taxonomy): domain Eukaryota; kingdom Viridiplantae; phylum Streptophyta; class Bryopsida; order Hypnales; family Hylocomiaceae; genus Rhytidiadelphus; species Rhytidiadelphus loreus. The sequence continues at coordinate 56,765 of CAMQQG010000240.1, read as the reverse complement.
AGTCATGATTTTAGCTATTTAAGTATTTATAACTTAACGGGTTGGCCTGTAGTGAGTGTACGCTGCGGTACTTCTGCTGAAGGGTTGCCAATAGGTGTACAAATCGTTGCGAAACCTTGGCATGATATGACTGCTTTAAACCTAGCAAAAAAATTAGAACATCTTTTAGGAGGCTGGCAAGCGCCTCCTTTATTTCCTTAAAATAAAATACTCCTTGCTGTAAGCGCTAATAACGATAAAAACTAGGTTTATATGGACCTGCTTTTTTTACACCGATGTATTCTGCTTGCTCAGAAGTTAACTCTGTTAACTTAGCGCCGACTTTGTCTAAATGTAAACGCGCTACTTGTTCATCTAATTCTTTAGGCAACATGTAAACCTTTCCCTTTTCATAGCCTTCACTGTGTTGCCATAATTCCATTTGTGCTAAAACCTGATTAGTAAATGAATTTGACATAACAAAACTAGGATGTCCGGTTGCACACCCTAAATTAACTAATCGACCTTCAGCCAACAGTAATAAACGCTTTTTATCTGGAAAAATAACTTGATCAACTTGTGGCTTGATATTTTCCCATTTAAATTGTCGTAGACCTGCTACGTCAATTTCAGAATCAAAGTGTCCGATATTACAAACAATGGCAAGGTCTTTCATTTTTTCCATGTGCGCCAAAGTAATCACGGATACATTACCGGTTGCAGTAACAAAAATGTCGCCATGACTTGCTGCATCATCCATTGTTACAACGCGATAACCTTCCATCGCCGCTTGTAATGCACAAATAGGGTCGATTTCAGTAACCCATACGGTTGCACCATAGGCGCGGAGGCTTTGTGCACACCCTTTTCCTACATCACCATAACCACAAACAACCACAATTTTTCCCGCAATCATAACGTCAGTTGCGCGTTTCAAGGCATCAATTAATGATTCTCTACATCCATAGAGATTATCAAATTTAGATTTTGTAACTGAATCATTGACATTAATCGCCGGGATCAAAAGTGATTTATTTTCCTGCATTTGATAAAGTCTATGTACGCCGGTAGTGGTTTCTTCAGAAACACCTTTTACCTCGCTCAAAAGATCTCTATATCTTTCTTCATGCATTAATAACGTAAGATCACCACCATCATCTAATAACAAATTTGGTCGCCAATCATTAGGCCCTTTCAAGGTTTGTTCTATACACCACCAAAACTCTTCTTCTGTTTCTCCTTTCCATGCAAAAACAGGAATATGACGCGCAGCGATAGCAGCAGCTGCATGATCTTGTGTGGAATAAATATTACAGGAAGACCAACGTACCTCGGCACCTAAATCAATCAACGTTTCAATTAAAACTGCCGTTTGAATTGTCATATGTAGACAACCTGCAATGCGTGCCCCTTTTAAGGGTTTTTCATGCCCGTATTTCTTACGCAATGCCATCAAACCAGGCATTTCTACTTCTGCTATTGTAATTTCCTTTCGACCCCAATCCGCTAAATTTAAGTCGGCAACTTTGTAATCAAGAAATTTGGTTTCTAATGTTTCTGCTATCATATATGAACTACCTTTTTAAATGCTGCGCTTAGTAAGGGTGCTTTATCTGTTTTTTCCCACGGAAAATATTCAGTATTTTCTCGACCAAAATGGCCGTAGGCTGCTGTTAGTTTATAAATGGGTCTCAATAAATCCAACATTTCAATGATACCTTGCGGTCTAAGATCAAAATGTCGACGGATAAGCTTAATAATATCTTGGTCAGGTATTTTTCCTGTACCAAATGTATTGATGTTAATAGAAGTTGGTTCCGCAACACCAATAGCATAAGAAAGCTGTATTTCACAACGATCCGCCAAACCTGCCGCCACAATATTTTTTGCGACATAACGTGCAGCATATGCGGCTGAGCGATCGACTTTACTTGGATCCTTTCCGGAAAAACATCCACCGCCATGACGTGCCATACCACCGTAGGTATCAACAATAATTTTACGTCCAGTTAAACCGGTATCACCTAAGGGCCCACCTATAACAAAACGACCTGTTGGATTGATATGGTAAACCGTTTTTTTTAACCATTCAGCTGGGAATATAGGTTTGATAATTTCTTCAATAACAGCTTCACGTAAGATTTCGTAGCTAACATCTGGCGCATGTTGTGTAGAAAGTACAATGGTGTCTGCGCCAATAGGCTTTGCATCTTTATAGGTTAAAGTCACCTGACTTTTTGCATCAGGCCGTAACCAATTTAAAACTTTATTTTTTCTTAATGCCGCTTGTCGCTCCATTAGTCGATGCGCATAAGTGATGGCGGCTGGCATGAGCACATCTGTTTCATTACTCGCATAGCCAAACATAAGCCCCTGATCACCTGCACCTTGATCCGCTTTGTTGAGCTTATCAACGCCTTGCGCAATATCTGGAGATTGTTTACCGATCGCCGACATAACCGCACAAGATTCCCAATCAAATCCCATGGAAGAACTGTTATAACCAATTTCTTTAACCGTTTCCCTAACAATATGTTCAACGTCTACCCAGGCCGAAGTTGTGATTTCTCCAGCAACTAAAACCATTCCAGTTTTAACCAATGTCTCACAGGCCACGCGAGCATTTTTATCTTGCGTTAAAATTTCATCCAGAATGGCATCAGAAATTTGATCGGCTATCTTATCAGGATGCCCTTCAGAAACAGATTCAGAGGTAAAGGTGGTGTAAGTATCCATTTTTTTCTCAACTTATAATATAGAGTAAAAATTAAGGGTCTATCTAGTAGCTACAATTTCTCAAGTGACTAATTTTACTCTGGTTGAATCGATTTTGTATTTAGCCCTATTCCGCGATTTCGCTTTCATTTAGACTACTATTAATGGATATATGTATACCTACTCTGATTTTACCTGTCCAGACTCTCTCATTAAAAAGGTAGTTAATAAGGCGATACAAAAACCGATGGGTAAAATAAGTAAAGCGCGGTGATAGTCGCTAACACTGTAAACTCTTATATGATCATTTAACGTGCCTTGCCAGCCATAATCCATCAACCAGCCAAACAAAGGCTGGAAAACAGCATACCCTCCAATAGCAAAAAACGATACGACGCTTACTGAAGTTGCTGTCAAGCTTTTAGAATTACTTTCGGCAACTAATGGATAACTTAAAACTTGGCTGCTTGTGAAAAAACCTAAGGCAAAAAACAAACATAAAATCAGTTTTAAAGATAATATTTCTGGAAAACATATCATTACTAACGTTAAGAATAGGGAAATAATATTACCGATCGCCATTAATCTAACGCGTTTTCTAATTTTATCCGAAAACCACCCTACCATAGGTCCGCCAATAATCGTTCCCAAAAAAAGTAAACTTGGTGCTAATGACGCTTGAGTTGCTGAAAAATGAGCAGTTTGTTGTAAAAATAAACTACCCCAAATAGCGCCTAATAAGGCAAGCGGTAAATTGGTTAATGAAGTATAAAGTCCACACAAAAGATTCTGTGGATTTAAATAAGCTAAACGCCAACTCTTCATCACCCCTAAGCCTGACAATTCACTTTGCGAGGCAGTTTGCTCTTGCTTTTGTTCAGAAGGATAATTTTGCACAAAACAAAAAATAATAATAAAAATAACTAAACCCAAGCCTGCATCCATCAGTAAGCTATTTCTCCAACCTAATGCCTGTGTTAATAAGGTCAATGGTGTCTGTGCCACCATTCCACCCATCATAGCCATAGTGACTATTAAGCCACTGACTAACGCCATTTTCTGTGATGGAAACCAACGCGACGCCAAACGGATACTACTTAAAAAGCAAAAGGCGCTACCAATTCCACTCATAAAGCGAAAAACACACGCTAAAGCAAAAGAATGAGTAATTGCAAAACCTGTTATTCCTATTACGCATAATAATAAGGCTGATAAAATAATTAAACGTGTAGAAAATCTATCTAATAACGCGCCGGCAATAGGTAAAAAAAGCAAGTTTGCGTAGAAATAATAAGCAGAAAGCTTCCCTAATTCTGTGGCATCCAATGATAAACCGCGCATCAAATCAGCGCTAATAGCATTGAACATATTCATTTGAATAAATTCATAGAAAAAGAAAAGCGCCGCTGAAAAACAGACTATCCAAGGCAATAACTTTTTATTCGTTATAGAAATACCATTTTGAATTTTCATGGGTTTTCCCGCGAGTAAGGTTGACAATGCGTTTCACGTAAAAGACAGGCTGCAAAAATACTCACTACAAAAGCAATCGGCATAATAGTCAAAGCATCAAGGTAATTACTAGCGGAATAGATCGCCACGCCATGGTTTAATGTCTTATCCCAATGCAAATCCATTAACCAACCAAATAAAGGTTGAAAGACTGCGCCTCCTCCCATAATGAGGACAGATGCTAAACCTGTGGAGGTTCCTGTTAAATGTTTAGGATTACTTTCAGCAATCAATGGATAACTAATAATCTGTGTACTGGTAAACACGCCAAGCAACAAAAATAAAAACAATAAACTACTGAAGTTTAAATTGGGCAAAAACATAATACATAGCAATACTAGTAACGAGAGGATCCCGCCTAGGATCATCGGTAATCGTCGTTTACCGATAAAATCAGAAAACCAACCTACAATAGGTGAACCGATGATAGTCCCCACAAAAATCATTGTGGCCACTATCGAAGCTTGGGTTTTTTCAAGATGATGGGCTTGAACTAAGTACATTACCCCCCAAAGCTCACCCAGCAAGATAATCGGCAAGTTTAATAAACAGGTATATATCCCACCTAAACCATTTTGTTTATTGAATAATACAGTCAAAAGGCTTTCCTTTATAGAAAGCTGTTTAATGTTCTTCTCAGCCATCAGATCAGGCTTTTGATCCTTAGGATAATCACGAACAAATAGATAAACAATCAGGGTAATCACTACCCCCAAGGCAGCATTAGCCAGTACTGCATGGCGCCAACCGATCCATTGAGTTAAAAGAGCAAAAGGAGTTTGAGCTACCACCCCACCCAGCATTGCGATAGTAATGATGATACCTATCACAAACGCAAGCCGATGAGAGGAAAACCAACGTGTAGCTAATTTAATACAACTTAAAAAACAAAATGCATTACCTATACCTGAAACAAAGTGGCTAAATGCAGCCAGCTGAAAAGAATGGCTTAGCGCAAACAGAACGGTCGCTAAAACCACAGTGACCATCGCACTTAATATAATGGTGCGAATAGAAATTCGATCGACCAGAATACCTGCAAATAGCAGAAAAATAACGTCAGCATAGAAATAAGTGGCAGAAAGAAAGCCTAATTGCCCCGCATTAATCGAAAAAGACTGCATTAACTCCTGACTAATGGAGTTAAACATGCCCATTTGAATAAATTCGTAAAAGAAAAAAAGCGCAGCGGACAGGCAAACCAACCAAGGTTGGTATTTGGAAAAAACGTTAGGTAGATCTTGCTTTGAACTCGACATAACAGCCTTAGCTCCTCAAATAGGTATTTTTGTGTGCTATTTGGGACCGGTAGTTTATAGGAAGAAAAGCCTAATGTCTAAACCCAAATTGCGAATTAATAGCTTGTTGAGCAATATACTGAGGAATAACGCTATTGGGCTTTGAGACTTAACCTGGCCTTAGATTCGCCAGTTTCCCCTAATTTAAAATGTTTTCTGCAAACTGCAATATATCGCTCGTTGCCACCTATCTCCACTTGCGCGCCATGCGTCACTTTTCGATGTTCGGCATCTATGCGCATATTCATGATTGCCTTAGATCCACAGTGACAAATGGTTTTTATTTCGCCAATTTTATCGGCTAAAATTAGTAAATATAAGCTTCCTTCAAAAGGTTCTCCGCAAAAATCGCTACGTAATCCATAGGCCAAAACCGGCATATTCAATCTATCGACAATATCAGTTAACTGAAATACTTGCGCTTTTGTTAAAAACTGGGCTTCATCGACTAAAACACATTTTACATTTTCCTTTTTTTGTAACTCCGTTTCTACACATTTGAATAAATCATCATTGGTAGTGAAAGAATTACTCGTTGCCTCTAAGCCTATACGTGAAAAAACGGTTCCCACTTTATACCGAGTGTCTACACTTGGAGAAAACAATAATGTTTCCATACCTCGTTCTTGGTAATTATAATTTGCCTGTAACAAGACAGTACTCTTGCCCGCATTCATCGCTGAATAATAGAAGTAAAGTTTAGCCATGCTTAGCGCTCAAATTCATAGTATTGAATATTTTATAGTAAATTCTGCGTTATACTAGCAGGAAATTCGCAAAAAATAGGAAGTATCTTAATGGCATTAACCTCTTCAAGCATGCTCGCCCTTGGAACAATAGCACCTGATTTTGAGTTGTTAGACACAGTAAGCGATAAAATTGTTAGTTTAAACGAACTTAAATCAGAAAAAGCGACAGTAATTATGTTTATTTGTAATCATTGCCCTTACGTTAAACATATACAAAGCGAATTAATTCAACTTGCAAAGCAATATCAAGCAAAAGGAATAGCTTTTATTGCTATTAGCTCTAATGATGCGGAAAGCTATCCAGAAGACTCTCCCAAAGAAATGGCAAAACTAGCACAACACTTAAAGTTTCCTTTCCCCTATCTTTATGATGAAACACAACTGACCGCAAAAAAATATAAAGCGGTTTGCACCCCAGATTTTTTCGTTTTTGACAAAGATTTAAGTTGTATTTATCGAGGACAACTGGATGATTCTACCCCTGGCAACAAAATACCTGTCACAGGCGCGGCATTACGCGCTGTCCTAGATAATATTTTAGCTAACCAACCCATAGTGGCAGAGCAAAAACCAAGCATGGGTTGTAATATAAAATGGAAAAAATAGAAATTTTCATTAAATATTTGAATTAGCATTTTTTTATTGTTAACGCGGGTTCAAAAATTGAGACCCTCTGCGTAACTATCATAAGAAAGCATTATGCTATTGTTTGAGCTCAATGCTGAAGTTGCCAATGAATCAATTTGATTCAACGCTATTCGACTTAGCGTTTCCTTCAACAAATCCTCTAACGTCGATAAATTTTTCACAAGTGATTGATTAATCTCCTGATAAGCTTTATATAAAAAATCTTTTTGCTTTGCCGTACAAAACACTTCATTAGAGATATCTAACAACTGTAATAAAATATAGCCTTTATCATCACAATCTTTACTAGACATTTCTTCGATAGCACTCTGTGTTTTCAATAAAATTATTTGCTTTGCCCATTCGACGGCAAAATTATCTTTATTTAACCAAGGCCATCGAAAAATACCAAATACCAATAACTGAAAAAAACTTTTATTAGCAAAAAAATATTTTGCATCCGCAAAGTTTATTTTATCAATTAATTTACTTTTAATTTTTTCTAATTTTAAAATCAAAACGCCTTGATTAAAAAATAATTTAACGCGTCCCTTAAGTGATAATTTTATGCTTTTAAACCAACTATATTTTTCTATAGCTTTTTCAATTTTTGATTTAAATTTAACTATTGAACCAATATAAACCTGCTTTATATTTTCTTCTATGCTAGGAATTAAGTTATATTCAAGTAATTGTGCATATTTCTCATCACTTAGCATAGTAATATTAGCTTCGAGGTTATTTTCCAATAAACTTAATCCAGTTTGTTCAATGTGGGGGTTTATAATCTCATGGATATCCCAAAGTGACTTCATAAGATCCTGCATAATTGATTTGTTACGGCATAATCGTTTAGTTAACTCCGCTTTCCTGTTCGAAAAATTTTTATTTGAGATTAAATCCCTAAAACTAGGCATTTTAGGATTGGCTTTAAGAGGGGGCTCAATAGAAACTTTAATAGAGTCATTATTCGCTTTTCTTGTTGCCCAATTAATTCCAGTATCAAATACAGTCTTCACCCCACTGACTAAAGTACCTACAAAATATTCTGAATTAGTTGGATCCTCTATATTGGAAAGTATTTCTTCCTTTTTTTGATAATCGATATTTTGCAATACTTGAATAAATAACTTTCTAAGCTTATATGGAATACGATTAATATCTTTCAATGGAAAATAATCGTTTATTCCTTTGGGCAAATAACCTATTTGCTTAAATCCATATTGACATTCAATTAAATCTGAGAATTCCCTGCCTTTTTTGCCCTTATAATCCTGTTTAAAATATAATAATTTTTTATGCGCCTCAGACTCCAAATATCCAACCAAAGGTAATTTAACAAAATTTAATTTAGAAAAAAAACTGCCTGATTCATTATGCTTTTTATTGAGCGCTGAATAAATTAATATTAATACTAAATCAATTTTTTCAAGTAACGCTTCATCAACTTCTGATTTATTTAATAATTGATTTATTTCAAAAATAAATTTTTTAATAAAATTTAATATCAGTTGATTATCTTGGAATACACGCTCATTAATAGATTGAAGCTGTTGTAACAAATCCTTTTCAATAATTAATGGGTTTATAAAATAAATAATTTTAAAAATCTTTGTACGAAATAGATTAAAATTTTCATCAGTCAAAAATTTTAATTGTTGAGTATTTATTTTATCAAAGCAATTTTTTAGATTTATACCTATTGGAATCGATAGAAGGAAAGCACACTCATAAAAAATGACAAGCGATTCTTTCGTATTAACCAAACTTTCTCTATCTGATAAACAAAGCAATAAATCTAAAATATTTTTTATAATTTGTTTTCGATTTGGATGTGCCAAAGTTGATAAATTTTGGATTATGCTTTTTAAAGATCCATATATTTTATCATTAATTTTCTCTAAACCAGTAGTTGGCTTATCTAAAACACAAATATCAACTAATTTATCGTATAGAAGTTTTATCCGCTTGTGATCTTCCGTTAATTGATTAATATATTTTAATGGAAAGTCTTTATCTACTTTTCTACATTGTTCAGCTTTTTTTAAACAGAGCTCAAAAAAAATTTCTTGTATGGTTAAATCTAATCCATTTATTTTCTCTTCTGCCTGTTGTAATTCTTTTTCAAGAACATCTTTTAAAGATTCATTTAAATTTTGCAGAATTGCTGAAATCTTTGCTTTTATTTCTGAAATTTTATCCATGCATGTATCTTTGTTATAGTAAAAGAAATAATTATTTCGAATATAACAAATTTACAAAAAATAATCCTATTACATGCAACGTGCGGGTCGCGGCAAGCCTGCCAGCTTACTCGCTTGTTTTAATACGCCCTTAGGAAAAAGATTATTCAGATAAAGGCTATTGGCTTTTTCAGATCCAATTTGCACTGCCAATTGATTGACTAAAATGCGGATAGGCGGTGTTTTGTGATATTGCTGGTAAAAATTACGCAAAAAATAAATGACATGCCAATGATCTTTTACAAGCGTCAATGCTTCTGATTCTGCAATGACTGTGGCTATAGCTTCATGCCAATCTGAAGAATGTACGAGATAACCATGTTCGTCGGTGGAAACTTCTTCGCCATTGATTAACAAACCCATCTTTATCCCCTACCTAGGATAATGTCATAGCCACAAATTTAGTTTAGTTGGGTCTAGCTCAAAAGTATAATAGTTGTAATTACTAATTAACCCACTGATTAAAAATGGGTTAAATTTATACGCTGGTAACAAAAATTTTAATCTCTGTTACCGCTAAAAGCGCCCAGTAAATTTAATAAGCTTAAGAAAATATTATAGAGGGATACATATAAAGTCACTGTAGCCATAATATAATTTGTCTCACCACCATGGATAATTTGACTAGTTTGCAACAAGATAACGCCTGAGGACAAAAGAATAAATACTGCAGAAACGGTCAACATTAGCGCGGGTATATGGAAAAATAAGGTAGCAATGCTGGCAAGAAAGGCAACAATCATACCCACCATTAGAAATCCAGACATAAAACTGAAGTCTTTTTGGGTAATTAACGCATAAGCCGATAATGCAAAAAATATAAGGCCGGTCGCGCCTAAGGACATCATGACCAATTCCTGCCCATTTGTGAAACCATGAATATAATTATTCAAAATAGGGCCTAGGGTATAACCCATAAATCCTGTCAATGCGAAAACTGAAAATAAACCCCAGTTACTGTTTCGTGTCATATTGGTAAGAAACAACAAACCAAAATAACCAATTAATGTCACAAAAGGATTTAATGGAGGCGAATTACTCACCATAGCCATTCCAGCAGTCAGCGCACTAAAAAGCATGGTTAAACCTAGCAAAATATAGGTATTGCGCAATACTGCATTAGTGGCTAAAACGGATTCTAACCTTCGCCCTGATATAACTCGACTAGAAGCCATATTGACTCCCCCTTGGTATGGATTTAATTGCCTTATTTTAACACAAAACTAAATCAACCATACCATCTAATAGAGCTTTACTCCCATAATGGGTACCTTTCTAAAGAAACCGGGCCTTTAAAAAATAGCCGTGCCTGGGCCGAAAATGCGGTCGTATAGTCTGATATATAAAACTTTTTTTCTGGCTCAAAAGCACTATTTGACAAAAGACCCTGGGTTGTAAGTAGTTTTTTTACTAGTTTAGCCACGATATCGGTAGAGTCTAAAATGACCGATTTTGCTGGGTGGAATTGCTGTATAAGCTCTTTAATTAAGGGGTAGTGAGTACAACCTAAAACCAGTGCATCAATATCCGACAAAATGGGGTCTGAGAGATAAGACCGAATTGCTTCCACCATCAACGCCTTGTCCGCAGCTTCTTCAATTAGCGGGACAAGCAGAGGGGTAGCTAATGCATTCAATTGTATGTTGATACCTTTTTCATCAAGCTTTTTTCTATAAATATTCGAATAAATAGTTTGCTTGGTTCCAATTAAACCAATAGTTTTATTAACATAATTTTCAGCCAAATGGTCAATCATAGGATCAACCACATCAACCACAAGCGCCTTTCGACCCACATATTCCTTTACCAATTCATGCGCGACTGCAGATGCAGAGTTGCATGCTATTAAAATAAGCTTACAATTTTGTTGCAACAACATATCGCAAATTTTTATCGAATAGGCTTGAATCGCAGCAGCCGATTTATCACCCCAAGGGGTATGAGCAGTATCCCCAAAATAAACAATAGATTCCGCGGGTAAATGTTTTGTCACCGCTTTAGTTACGGTCAAACCACCGATACCGCTGTCGAAAATACCAATAGGTTGTAGAGAGTGTTGCGCCATGAAGTTTATAATCTCAAGGTATTAACATGGTAATGCCTACCACTAAAAGGAATAAGGCAAATATTTTTCTTAAGTGATGGCCTCGAAGCCGCTTACCTAATCGAGTACCCAAAGGAACAACCACCATGCTTCCAATAGATACGCCTATAACAGCTGGCCAATAAACAAATCCTCCACTACCCGCAGGAAGATTGTGAACATGAAGACCCGTTAGGGTAAATGTCAGTGCGCCAATAAGTGATAACAATAAAACACAAGCAGAAGAGGTTGCAATAGCAGTGTGTGTGGATAGACCTAAGCGTAAAAAAACAGGCACTGAAATTGCGCCACCCCCTATACCCAACAAACCAGAAATAGAGCCAATCATAATTCCAGTCGACCATTTCTTTATAGGAGTTAAAGTTATCGTTTCTTTTCTCTCGACTTGAGTCTTATTAAAAAAAGTTTTAAACGCAACCGAAAAAAGAAATAAACTAAATAATAATTTTAATATTTGGGTAGAAAGCACTAACGCCACTAGAGCACCCGCAACAATACCCACAATCATCCCAGGGGCTAACTGACGGAATAAATTCCAATTTATTGAAAAGCTACGCTGCTGTTGATACACAGCAATTAAAGAACTAAAAATAATAGATGCTAATGCAGTGCTGGTCGCTAAATGCATTTGCAAATGTGCCGGTAATTTGGCATAAGCAAAAACAGCTAAGAGTCCAGGAACTAATACTGTTCCACCACCTATACCAAGTAATCCTGATAAAAAACCAGCCAATAGGCCTATTAAAATGTAAAATACAAATAACATCTTAACAAACCGACTCTTGGTTACAGGGATAGCCTTTTTGGCCTTGTTCTACTTGTAAAGTAACATGCTGAATTTGAAATTTATCAACCAATACTTGCTTGATTTTCTGTTGCATTTGATCCGATAAACTCGCGCCTGGCATAATCAGATGTGCGGTTAAAGCAGTTTCTTGCGTACTTAAGCCCCAAATGTGTAAATCATGTAGTGCTGTAACACCGGGTAGTTTTTCTAAGTAATTTGCCACTGCTTTTTGATCAACGCCATAAGGAACGGCGCCTAAAATTAATTCTACTGAACGACGTAATAAATTCCAACTTCCCAAAGAAATAATGCCGACAATGATTAAACCTACAACAGGATCCACCCAATTCCATGCTGTGAAATAAACAATCGCACCTGCTATTACCACGCCTAGAGCAATTAATGCATCATAAGCTAAATGTAAAAAAGCACTCTTAATATTCAGATCATTTTTTTGTTGACGCATAAATAATAGCGCCGTGCCACCATTAATCAAAATGCCAATAAAAGCGACAATCATGACAATAGTTTCATTGATAGGCGTTGGATTTTTTAACTTATTAATTGATTCATACACAATTAACGCCGAAGTAAATACCAATAATAACGCGTTCGCTAATGCCGCTAAAATCGTCAATTTTTTGTAGCCATAGCTATAACGCTCTGTAGAACGTTTTTTTGCTAGAAAACTAGCGCCCCAAGACATCAATAAACCTAAAACATCACCAAAATTATGTACTGCGTCTGAAAGTAAGCTCATTGAATGCGAAATAAAAGAATAGGCTACTTCAACCAATACAAAACCCGAATTCAATAATACTGCTAAAGCAAAACTTACATTTAATCCTACTGTAAAAGCAGAAGGATGATGATGGTGGTGATGATGGGACATCTTAACCTTTTACCACTTCTATATTTTTATCTTTAGGCAAAACAAAGCGAAAAGTTTGTGAATTAATAGGTAAATTAAGTTTGAGCTGTGAAAAATCAATCACGGTTTGTTGCTCTAATTTATCAGCCAGACGCATCTCCCGCAATTTATTTTGCTGAAAAATCAAAGTTATTGAACGAAATAATGCATTTTTATCTTTAGGGGTTAAATAAAACCCTTGCGCATCTTGTAAAAAACTTACATTAAATTGTGTTGTTAAATTGTTAGGAGAATCGCTTAATAGGGCAGCTGGGGAATTTGCCGCCATTGTTTGCTGTTTTTGCACCATCACTTGTTGCAAACCGACATCGTAAAACCAAATACGTTGTCCATCAGCAATTAATAATTGTTTACTCGGCGTTGCCACTTGCCATCGAAACTTGCCAGGACGTTGCAAAATCATTTCCCCACTACTTTGCTGAAGGATGTTTCCTCGTCCATCCATCACTGTTTGAGTAAAATTACCCTGTAAAGTTTGTATACCATTCAATAAGGCGGCTAACGCTTGTGGCGCAGAAGCTGCATAAACTATCTGGAAGGGCACCGATAAAAAAAATACAAACGCAGTTATACGGCAAATAAACTTCATGATGAGAAATACCCCAAAATAGCTTTGCCCCACGACTAATAGACCATTCGTCGGTGAACATTATAATAATATAGTATACTCGCCACGCTTAAAGAGGTATATCACCTGTATTCACACGCCTTAATGTCATGTAATTGGCCTTTTTGTTTTCTAATACTTTTAAAGAGGGCGTTATAATCAATTAATGTGGAAAACTCATCCAAATTAATAGCATCCGAATGGGGGAAAAAGCCTAAATAAGGGATAGTTAATGCGGATTGAAGAAAATTGATGTTTTCGTCTATGTATTCCATTTTAGGGTCAATTTGATTAGCTACCCAGCCAACAACAGAAAGCCTGCGTTGCTGCAGATATTTCCACGTTAATAGCGTTTGATTTAAACACCCTAAGCGCATACCCACGACAAGAATGATAGGAAAACCCATACTTTGCACCAGATCTATAAAGAGCTCTTTTTTATTTAACGGCACACAAACCCCGCCAGCTCCCTCGAGGATGACATAATCAACTTTCGCATTTAACGCTAGTTGGCATGATTGAATGATAGTTGAGACGCTTAAAAATTTATTTTCCAAGCCGGCGGCAATATGCGGTGCAATAGGCTCTTCAAAACAAAAAGGGTTAATTTTTTTATAGGGTAAATAAAAGCTAGCTGCTTTTTGTAAGCGTAGCGCATCATCATTACGCATGCCTTCTGCTGTAATTTGCGCACCGCTTGCAATTGGCTTCAATGCTATAGTCGATAATCCCTGTATTTTTAATCCAGTTAACAATGCGCAAGCAACCGTTGTTTTGCCAACACCGGTATCTGTCCCCAAAATAAAAACACCTTTGTTCGTCATTACTTTATTGATAAAAGTTAAAGAAGAGAAGCTTCAGATTTTGAGCGCCCACCAATTTTGTATATAGGTATTTGTATTTCGTTTGAACCTTGATTCGTTTCTGTTACTACATTGTTAGCTATCCATGCATGCCCATAGATAATTTCCCAAGTAGCGGGTAATTTTCCTGCTGGAGTACGAAAAACCTCATAGGCTTTAATCAAGGTTTGTAAGGATCTTTTTGGCGTTAAAGCACGGTGTCTATCAACAGAGAGATTCTGTACACCTAACGCTTTAAGATCTTTCATTAAAGAAAAGATATCGGAGTGTAATAAAGTGAAATAATCCACATCCATTACCGGATCGCTAAACTTCGCTAACAGAAGGCTATCGCCTAGATCGTGCATATCCGGAAATACATGCACATGTGGTTTTTCGTCTACTTGCGCCCAAGAATACCGTAACTCTTTTAAGGTATCTGCGCCTACAATTGAAAACAATAATAAACCGCCTGGTTTTAAGACCCGCCGAAGCTCATTCAACGTTGCTGAGAAATCACTGCTCCAATGTAACATCAAATTGGAATAAACTAATTCGAAACTCTGCGAGCGAAAAGGCAACACTTCTGCTTGGCCGCCTATGCAATGAAACTTTGAAAGCTCACCATTTTTTTGGATTTGTGCTTGTTTAAGCATGCCAAACGACCGATCAAAACCAATAATTTGGGCTGAAGGATAAGTTTCTTTTAAAAACGCAGCCGAATGCCCGGTACCACAACCCAAATCTAAAATAGCATTGGGTTGAATACGGATACCTTGTAAGCGTTCAAATAAATCATTTCCCACGGTGCGCTGCAATACCGCAGCTTCATCATAACTTAGGGCAGCTTTATTGAAGCGAAAAGCAATTTTTTTTTCGTCTAACTGGTTTAGCATAAGTTGTTTTTATCTCCAGTTTTTTAAACCTATCGCGATTTGTTCTAATAATCTATCAACGTCATTTTCTGAATGTAAAACATTTAAACTTATTCGCAAACGTGAAGTATTTTTCGGCACCGTAGGGGGCCGAACTGCATTTACTAAAAATCCATTTTCAAACAAATGTGCCGCTAATTTTAGCGTTCTATCGATACAACCCAGCAAAATAGGCTGGATAGGGGTCTGAGACACTAAAATGGGTAATCCTATCTGATTAGCGCCTTGTCTAAAATGCTCAATTAAATAATGTAGCTTTTTTCTACGCCAATTTTCCTTTTGAAGCAACAATAAACTGGTATGGGTTGCTTTAGCGACAGCCGGAGGCAATGCGGTAGTATACATATAGGGGCGTGAAAACTGAATGAGGAACTCTATTATTGCTTCGTTTCCAGCGGCAAACCCACCAAAACTACCTAAAGACTTACCAAATCCTGCCGATAAAATATCCGGCTTTAGAGCGAAATGCTCGCAAACTCCTCCCCCTTTTTCACCTAATACTCCCAAACCGTGTGCATCATCAATGAATAACAGCGCCGAATGTTTTTTTGCTACGTTAATCAAGTCTGGCAAAGCGGCTAAATCACCATCCATACTAAATACACCATCGCTAACAATAAAGTTGTTTCTCCCTTGAAAGCCCGTTAGCTGTTTAACTAAACTTGGAATAGAACTATGTTGATAACGTTTAAAAGTCGCACCAGAAAGCTTTGCAGCATCCACTAAGGATGCATGATTTAATTTATCTGCAAATATAATGTCATGTCTATTTGCCAACGCAGTTAAAATACTTAGATTAGCCATATAGCCTGTGGAGAAAACTAAAGCCTTTGGATAGTTTGTAAACTCAGCCAATGCTTCTTCTAATTCACAGTGTAACCGGTTATAAGCACCTAAAAAATGTGAAGAGCCGCTACCAAGACCATACTGATCAACGGTTTGCTTAAAGGCTTTAATAACATCAGGGTGCTGGCTAAGTCCTAAATAGTCGTTAGAACAAAATGAAATTAATTTTTTCCCTTGATATACCCGTTGTATCCCTGATATCGCTTGTAAAACAGCACGTTTTCTATAAAGACCTGCTTGTTTATGTCGCGCTATAGCATTTTCTAATATGAAGGACATGCATTTAATTCTGTATCAGCTAAAACAGGAATCAAATCCAACTTTTTTAATAAAGCATGATCTTTATCCGGCGCAACATTCGCGGTGGTTAATAATTTTTCACCATAATGAATCGAATTAGCTCCAGAAAAAAAACATAACGCTTGCGTTTCTTCATTTAAACTATCGCGCCCTGCAGATAAACGTAACATGCTCAGCGGTAATACAATTCGTGCAACGGCAACCATACGGATAAACTCAAATGAATCAACAGGGGCTTTCTCTGCTAAAGGTGTGCCGGGAATAGGAATTAATTTGTTTAATGTGACACTTTTAGGATGCTCAGGTAAATTAGCTAACTGCTGTAATAAACCTATGCGATCGGTTCGCGCTTCACCCATACCGATAATACCCCCGCAACAAACATGAATTCCTGCCGCACGCACTTGTGCCAAAGTTTGCAATCTCTCTTCATAGGTTCGGGTTGAAATAATGGTTTTATAATATTCGGGCGAGGTATCCAAATTATGATTGTAATAATCTAATCCCGCCTGTGCTAATTGCTTGGCCTGCTCCTCTGTTAACATACCCAATGTAGCGCAAGCCTCTAAATCTAATACTTTAATTTCTTTAACCATTGCTAAGACATCAGAAAATTCTTTTTTAGGCGGACTACG
Source organism: Rhytidiadelphus loreus (assembly GCA_947034895.1). Taxonomy (NCBI): domain Eukaryota; kingdom Viridiplantae; phylum Streptophyta; class Bryopsida; order Hypnales; family Hylocomiaceae; genus Rhytidiadelphus; species Rhytidiadelphus loreus. The sequence continues at coordinate 39,655 of CAMQQG010000240.1, read as the reverse complement.
CCATGCAGCAGCAATACAAAATCGACCAGCGCCTTGTTCCTTCGCTTTTTTAGCAGCAATCTTAACCTGCTCTAATGACATCAAAGGCTCTTTTTTTAAGCCCGTATTATAATGTCCGCTCTGTGGACAATAAGAACAATCCTCTGGACAAAGACCTGTTTTTACATTGAGTAAAGTACTTATTTGAATGGCATTGGAACGAAAAGAGTGACGGTGAATGGAATGAGCAAGAAAAATTAAATCATTAAAAGATTTTTCAAACAACTGTTGAATTTCGTTTCGACTCCAATCATGACGAACCTCTGTATTTAGCATAATAGATTCTTATTACTGAGAAAATAGCAACATAAAATGAATCATTATTCTTGTCAAATTACATACGGTAACGGTGTGTATTTATATTCTAAAAAAGAATCTATAAAGCAAATAAACTAATTAACACAATTAATAAAATAATAATCCAACTAAATTTATCCAAAATGGTAAAAATCACGGGATCATCATGAATTTTACCCCTTTCTGCAAGACGCCACATTCGTTTCAGCCAAACAAACAAACACGGACAAATCAACCAGAGTAATAAAGGGTCTTTATAGAGAAGTAAAACTTTATTTGAGTTAATGTAAAAAACAAAGGTTAAAAGTGCTAAATAGGCGCTGGTGCTACCTATAAAAAACAATTTATTCTTATCAAATTGACTATAAGAGCGACCTAAAATATTAACTTTATGTTCTAATTTTACATCACAAAGTTCAGCATATCGTTTAAGAAGCGCTAAACTAAAAAATAAAAACAATACAAAAATTATTAGCCACAAGGAATAACCATTTTCAACAAGCGTCATTCCTGAAAAAACTCGTAACGAATACAAAATCGCTAATAAGATGACATCTAACCATTTTTTCTTCTTAATAAAAAAAGAATATACGAGCGTCAATGAATAATAAGCGCTAGCAGCTAGAAAAAAACTTACGGGCAAATAAAGTGAAACGCCCATTGCAAATATTAAAAGGACGGGTGCCATAATAATACCAACAAAGAGAGGTAGATCTCCTGCTGCAAATGGGCGTTTTTGTTTTTTGTAATGCTGTTTATCATTTTCTAAATCAACTAAATCGTTAATTAGATACGCGCTAGAAGCTAATAAACAAAAAACTACAAATCCAATACAGCTGTTTTTTAAAGAAACCGGATCGAAATAATGATGTCCTACCAGAAGAGGAAGAAACAATAAAAAATTTTTGCTAATGTGAAAAGGCCGCAATGCTTTAAGAAAAGCCTTTATATTCACAATTTTTTTATTTTTCTTATTCACAAAGCTTTCTCTGGAAAATTCTTGTTTTTCTTGAAGTATGTTAGCTTGCGCTACAACCTATAATTAGGTTATTTCCTAAAAATCTATTTTTATCCTATTTTATGAATCTTATCAATCGAGACCTGCAGCATATCTGGCATCCTTGCTCACAAATGAAAGATTATTTAGATTTTCCGCCTCTCGTTGTTAGCAAAGCCTATGGTCCTTATATTGAGTTAGATAGTGGGCAGCGGGTGATTGATGCTATCTCAAGTTGGTGGTGTAAGTCTCTAGGTCACAACCACCCACGCTTAAAAAAAGCCCTTTGTGCCCAACTCGATCGCTTCGAACATGTCATTTTGGCAAATAGCACACATGCGATTATCGTCGAACTTTCGGAAAAACTAGCTCAGATTTCTCCAGGTCTAAACAAAGTATTTTACGCGAGCGAAGGATCTTCCGCGGTTGAAATTGCATTAAAAATGGCACTACATGCACAAAAAATTAAAGGCTTTGCGCAACGTAATCAATTTACTGCACTACAAAATGGTTATCATGGTGAAACCTTTATGGCCCTTGGACTAAGCGACTGTGGTATTTATCGCAATCCATATGAAGCTCAATTAATAAAACCTAATTTTATCCGCAATATACCCTATGTAACTTCCCAAGAAGATAGTCTATGGCATGACTGTTCAGAATATTGGCCTGCTATTCAAAAACAGCTTGAGCAACAAGCTGATACGCTTGCCGCTATTATTTTAGAACCCATCCTACAAGGCGCTGGTGGTATGTTAATTTACAGCCAAGACTTTTTACGTAGGCTTAGAAACTGGACTCAAGAACAGGGAGTTTACTTAATCACTGATGAAATTATGACTGGATTAGGTAGAACAGGATTTGCTTTGGCCTGCGAACATGCGCAAATACAAGCGGATTTTGTTTGCTTGAGCAAAGGTCTCACTTCTGGTTGGCTGCCCATGAGCGCTGTATTAACAAATACTGAAACTTATAATCTTTTTTATGATGATTACTCTATAGAGAAAAATTTTCTGCATTCACATACTTTCAGCGGCAATGCTTTAGCAGCTGCAGTAGCATTGGAATGCTTAAAAATTCTAGATGAAGAAAATATTTATAAAAAAGTTCGGGAAAAAGAAGTTATTTTAAAAAACTTGATGCTAGAAGTCGCAGATATCACTAAAAAAATAACTCATGTTCGCACTATTGGCGCTATGGTAGCAGCAGATTTAATTTTAAAGGATGAACAAAAAAAACAACGTATCGGTTATCAAATATTCCAAGAGGCAGTAAAAATGGGTGCTTGGTTGCGACCTTTAGGAAATACGATATATTGGTTACCGCCTTTAAACACAGATATAACGGTGCTCAAAACATTGCAAACCATTACAATCGCCGCTATCCAAAAAACTTTAGGCGCTTTCTAACGTAACAGACACAGATTCTGAGCGCCCCTGTTTAAGAGGTTTTTCTCGAATACGCCAATAATACCAAACAATAAATACACCCACTAATTTAGCGAAAGTTATGATGATAATACCTACCCAATTACATTGATGGATAACTGCTAGAAATACGGCACTATCGATCGGCGCACTAAGCGCCGCAGACCAAAGTATCCGTTGCGCAAGAGGGCGGCGCGTAAAAGTATAAACCGCCCAATCCACCGATTCTGCAATAAGAAATGCACTCAAACTAGCGATTGCCATTGTCTTATCTGCAAGACCATAGCTCAAAACACTACCGATCAACATCGCAAATATTACTTTGTGATGTAGCTCGCGTTGCGCAAAATCACGCAATACATACACGATACCCACCGTCCAATCCATTGGCGAAACTTCTGCGCCTAGAAGGTTTGTCAGTGGAATATAAGCAAATAATGTATTCAGTAAAACAACTAGAGCTATATAAGCTAAGCTATATTTATAATTTATTATTAATTTAGTTGTTTTTTTTAACATTGTTGTTTTAAATAAAAATGATATTAATTGTCGTAGAGTAAACTCGCAGAAAACCCTTGTTCTTCCATAATTTTTCGCAAGGCTTTTAATCCTTCTACTTGAATTTGACGAACCCTTTCTCGTGTTAAACCAATAACTTCGCCAACTTCTTCAAGTGTCATACGGTCACAACCGAGCAGGCCATAACGTCTTGCAATTACTTCACGCTGATTAGTCGTCAGTGCTTTTAGCCAATTTTCTAATCTTTTCCGTAAATTTTCATCTTCTAATATATGCTCTGGATCATTTTCGCGATTATCAGATAACGTTTCTAATAAAGGCTTATCTGCTTCGCTACTTGCAGGTGCATCGACAGAAGTAATATGTTCATTTAAACCTAACATTCTTTCAACTTCTTCAAACGGTCTATCTAACCACTTGGCAATTTCATCCGCAGTTGGCTTATGATCAAGTTTTTGGGTAAGTTCTCTTGCCGCTTGTAAATAAACATTAAGTTCTTTCACAACGTGTATAGGCAATCGCACTGTACGCGCTTGATTCATGATCGCTCGCTCTATCGCTTGACGAACCCACCATACGGCATAGGTTGAAAAACGAAACCCTCTTTCAGGATCAAATTTTTCTACCGCGTGCATTAAACCTAAATTACCTTCTTCTATTAAATCTAAAAATTGCAATCCGCGATTGTTGTAATGTCGCGCCACTTTTACAACCAAACGTAAATTACTTTCTATCATTCGTTTACGTGCGTCTTGGTCGCCCTTAGCAATCAGTCTAGAATAATAGACTTCCTCTTCTGCAGTTAATAAAGGGGAAAATCCTATTTCATTTAAGTATAATTGTGTTGCCCCTAAGGTTTCATCTCGCCTTGCATATTTATGCGATTTAGTTGGAACCTCAAGTTCTGCATCGGTCATTGTCTCTCTGTTGACTAAAAACTCATCTGGCTTGTTTTCAAAAACTTCCATACTAGGCTTAGCTTTATTTTTTTTTACCTCTTTAGTCGTTTTGCTCCTTCTAGCATTACGCATAGTTAATCTCCCTATTAAACTAAACTAAGAGACTGGCCTCTTATCTAAAAAACAATTTATAATTTACAAATTTAGTTATTAGAACTAAGACAGAAACTTAAAATAAGCAAATATAGCAATTGCCAATGATAAGAGTATCCAAGATATTATATCGATATATTGACGCAATAATTTGTCAATATGTACTCCACCCCATCGAATCATCAATGCTACAAGAAAAAATCTTCCTCCCCTCCCCACTAAAGATCCCAAGATAAAGGGTAATAACGCAACATGCAAGGCTCCTGCTGCAATAGTAAATAATTTAAAAGGTAGTGGTGTAAAGCCGGCTATAAGTAGGATCCAAAAATCCCATACTCTGAATCCATGTTCGATTTGTTGATAGGTTGCTTCATACCCAAACTTAATGATGTAAGGATATACCCAATCAAAAGCGACCGTTCCAATCCAGTACCCAAAAAGTCCACCTAATACTGAAGCTACGGTAGTCAATAAAGCATAACGCACGGCACAATGCCGCTGCGCCAAAACCATTGGGGCCAACATAACATCGGGAGGAATAGGAAAAAAAGAGGACTCAGTAAAACTTAATAGAAATAAGAGAATAGGCGCATTTTTATGTTTAGCGCCCAGCAAAATCTTATTATATAGCTTTGAAAAAATTTTCATCTCTAATCATTTAAAAAGCCGCTTATTTAATTAAGTTTTTTATTAATCTAAAGCTGAAACCCAATTTTCAAGCGCATCTCGCACAGTGTGGTGAGTTAAATCTAGCTGAAGAGGGGTTATGCTAACTTCTTGTTGGCTCATTGCATAAAAATCTGTGCCTATCCCTGCATCATTTTCTTTACCGGAAGTTCCTATCCAATAAATTGTACGGCCACGGGGATCTTGACTTGGTTCCATTCTATCAGCCATGTGCCGTGTACCTAAACGTGTTGCTGTAAATCCTTTAAGTGCCTCAAAAGGCACATCTGGAATATTGACATTCAAAATCGTTTTTGCCGGAATAGGTTTGTTATAGAGAAGCTGTACTAGCAGCTTAGCGACCTCAGCTGCTGTAGAATAATACAAAGGCTCACCTCCTGCTATTGAAAAAGCAATCGATGGGATACCTAAAAAGCGGCCTTCCATCGCTGCTGCAACAGTCCCTGAATAAAAAACATCATCGCCTAAATTAGATCCTGCATTAATACCTGATATGACTAAATCTGGCATCTCATCTTCTTTGAATAATCCTGTTAATGCCAAATGCACACAATCCGTAGGAGTCCCTTGAACACTAAATACGTTGTTTTCTATTTCCCTAACCCTCAATGGATTTTGCAACGTCAATGAATTACTGGCGCCACTATGATCACGATCTGGCGCAACTACAATAATTTTTGCAATATTTTCAAGCGCTTTGGCTAAAATTTTTATGCCGGGCGCCTGAACGCCATCATCGTTACTAACTAAAATCTTCATCTAATATACTCTAGAAACTAAATGCGAACTTGCCGAAAACTTTGCAATGAGAGGTAATCCAGTTAAAACCAAGCCAAATAATAATAAATAAATAGGTCGATTTAATGGGACTTGCCCTGGGTTGTTTTTATGATTTTTATATTGAATTAACGCGCCAAATAATAAACTAACCCCTATTACCAAGCTTATATTACACAATCCTGAAGTTAACATAGCGATTGGTGACATCATTCTATCAGATAGTTCGGCTAGTGAATTAGCCGCATAAACATTTGTGGAGATAAAAAAAAGAAAAATAACTATTTTTCTCATACACAATCCGCCTTATTAACTTAAGTAAACATTATAGGTATTTTTATAGCGTATTAGCCGAAAATTTCTTATTAATTTAACACGAATCAATTAAGTTTTAACCCTTTAATTAGCACATTCATTTTGTACTCCTAAGTGCTTATCAACTTTTATTCTACCTGTTGCGCTAATTCTAATTGCCTGCACAGCATTCAGATTCGCTAATTTAATACAAACAAAAAAACTACCGTTGTGCCCATATGCAGATCCATTGGGATTTAGTTGTACATAATTACGCCCAAGAGCACCATGCCATTTTAACCGTTCGTAATCAGTTAAGGGCGGATAAACACGAATCACGTTTCTTTCTGAAAAAAACTTTGTATATCTACCCAAAACAATAATCCATCCATTTTGCCACTCATTACTACAGGTTTTTCTATCTTCACTTGGACAAAGAAAAACACTACTTTGATGTCTTATAGCTTCACTTCGAGCATAATAAAGTGATGATGTTATCCTTTCTGAGAGTGTTGCCAAATGGACTTCGACGCTTAAATGTTCATAAACTGGAAAAGCTAAACTTAATAGAATTCCTGAAAAACTTAAGGTAAATAATAAATCAATTAGACTAAAGCCTAATTCTTTTTTAGTTACTGCTTTCCCTGTAATTGTTTTTTTAAACATTGCATATCCTGCCATGCTTTTCTTTTTTCACGAGGCGCGCGAAGTAAATAAGCAGGGTGATAAGTCACACGGAGAGGAATTTTATCCTCGCCGTAATAAAATAATTTCCCACGTAAATTTCCCATACTATCATTAGTCGCCAATAAAAAATGCGCAGCAATTCGTCCAACCGCTAAAATCAATTTGGGTTTAATCAGACTAATTTGTCTTAAAAGAAAGGGTGTGCAGGCTTTAACTTCCTCAACTGAGGGATCACGATTATTCGGAGGACGTGATTTTAAAATATTTGCGATATAAATAGCTTCTCGCTTTAAACCAATGGATAACAACATATTCGTTAATAGTTGCCCGCCTCGTCCTACAAAGGGCTCTCCTTGTTTATCTTCATTAGCGCCAGGAGCTTCACCAATAACTAATAAGTCCGCATTTGGATTACCTACACCAAAAACGGGATTGGTACGCGTTTTATAAAGCGGGCAAGCCTGGCAGTTGACCACCTCTAAATGCAACTCCTCCCAACTCAGCTTGGCTATTTTTTCTTCTCTAGTTATATTTTTACCTGATTTGGGAGCATTCTTTGTTTTAGCTGGCTCAACTGCTTTTTTATTTCCTTTTATAACCCACACATTAATATCCATTTTTTCTAAATAATAAAAACTTTTTGAATCTATCATTTTTCATTAAATCCATTCAGTCTATCGAAAGTTTGTCTGCTGTTGAAAACTGATTTCCTTTATTACAGGTTCCTCGTAAATAACTCCATTCTTCGCAATAACTATGATCTGGAAAAACGCAAAAGCCGATCCAACCCTTTTTCCCTTTTTCAGTATGTATAATTCCGCCATGCTTTTCACAATAAACCGACGCGGGATTGGGTAAGGCAAAAGTAGGGCTTGCTAATAAGAAAAACACTAGAATAAATAGCCATTTCATGGTAAACCTTTCCCGTTCTCAAGTAATATAAAGACAGAATCTTAGCAGAAAAAAAGGTTAAAATCTGGATTAAAACGCGACTTTGAGTAAACTTAGCCACATGCAATTAAAACAACAACCTATCATAAGACCTCTACAGTTAGCTGAATACAATAGCGTAAGCCAAGCTATGCGCTTATTTACTGACACAAGAACGGCAGAAACTCCTGACGAAATCTGGTTAATTGAACACAAACCCGTCTATACACTAGGGCAAGCGGCAAAGCCGGAACATATACTTAATCCTAGCACCATTCCTATAGAAAAATCAGATCGAGGTGGGCAAGTAACCTACCATGGTCCGGGCCAGTTGGTTGTTTATCCATTGCTAAATCTTCGACGTTTAAATCTGAATGTAAGAGAATTAGTTAGCTTACTTGAAGATACCGTTATAGAGTTCCTTGCAGGCTATGATATTCATGCCAAAGCCAAAAAAGATGCGCCCGGTGTATATGTGAATGGCGCTAAAATAGCCTCTATCGGCCTGCGCGTTCGTCGTGGTTTTTGCTATCATGGTCTCGCTTTTAATGTGGCAATGGATCTAAAGCCTTTTCTAGGTATCAATCCTTGTGGATTTAAACATTTAGTGGTCACACAGCTTTCGGCATTAGGCGGACCAAACAACCTAGAAATGGTAGCGGACCTTTTTAGTCGACTATTAAAAAACAAGTTACTTTTACAGGCAACAAAAGCGGCGCCTGCAATTGAAAAAACCCCAGCCTCTGCTGGAAATTAATAGTTATTCTTTAACTTAATCCCTTCAATAGATGGGTTTATAAGCTAATTATTAAGGACCGTTTACTTATGCTAGAATCACCTTTTTAGTATAAAACTTAATAAATTATGGAAACCGTAGATCCTCGTCAGAAACAGCGCGGTGCTGCAAAAATGGCCCGTATTCCAATTAAAATTGCTCCCTCAGAACCGCTACGCAAACCCGATTGGATCCGGATTAAGTTAGCCTCTACGCCCGCTGTCGATCAACTAAAAAACATGCTACGGGAAAATCGACTCCACACCGTGTGTGAAGAAGCTTCTTGTCCTAATTTAAGCGAATGTTTCAGCCATGGCACCGCTACGTTCATGATTATGGGGGATAAGTGTACACGGCGTTGCACATTCTGCGACGTAGGACATGGGCGACCCGATCCACTAGATCCAGCTGAACCAGAAAACCTAGCTAAAACTGTTAAACAAATGGGTTTACGTTACGTCGTTATAACTTCAGTCGATAGAGATGATTTGCGCGATGGCGGAGCCGGGCATTTCACTGCTTGTTTACAAGCACTACGCGTTGCATGCCCTTCGCTTAGCATAGAAGTGCTTGTGCCTGACTTTAGAGGGCGTATGGAAATTGCTTTAAATGCGATGGCTCCAGGGCTTCCAGATGTATTTAATCACAATATTGAAACGATTCCGCGTTTATATAAGCAAGCTCGACCAGGCTCAGATTATAATTGGTCATTACTGCTATTACAGGAATTTAAAAAACGCTTTCCTGGCATACCCACTAAATCAGGTCTCATGTTAGGGCTGGGAGAAACGCTTGAGGAAGTTCATGAAGTCATGAGGGATTTACGTAAACATGACGTTGATATGATCACTTTAGGCCAATACCTAGCGCCTAGTCGGCATCATTTTCCAGTGGCACGCTATGTTACACCACAAGAATTCAAAGAACTGGGTGAGCTTGCAAAAGAAATGGGCTTTACGCGTGTTGCAAGTGGGCCTTTAGTAAGGTCATCTTATCACGCAGATAAACAAGCGGCCGGAGAGAATGTAGCTTAATGACGCTAATAGGAAACATCAAACCTTTTTTTGACTGGTTGCAGCTTCACCCGCTTTCGGCGGGTCTGATCACTTATTTTATTACATTTTTTGAATGTTTAATGTTTGTAGGGCTCTTAATTCCTGGAACTGTCTTTATGACAGCCATTGGTACGTTAATTGGTCTAGGCATTTTACCTTTTACAACTATAACCTTATGGGCGATCGCTGGCGCCATCACAGGCGATGTCTTGAGCTTTTGGGTAGGACGACATTATCGTGAATATTCATCAACATTCTGGTTATTTCGACACTACCCAAAGCTTCTACAAAAAGGTAAAACCTTTTTTAATAAACATGGTGGCAAAAGTATTTTTATAGGCAGATTTATAGGACCTATTCGTGCTGTTTTACCATTTATAGCGGGAATGGTTCACATGACTTACCGCCAATTTCTTACTGCTGACATTATTTCAGCCATTGCCTGGGCGCCAATCTATATGTTACCGGGTATATTGCTAGGCCAAGCCTCGCAACAATTACCACCTGAAGTAGCAACCAAACTCGTTTTGTTTGTTGTTTTATTACTGTTATTTTTGTGGTTGCTATATTCATTTATTAAAGCTACTTACACTTGGTTTAGTCGCTTATTGGATAAACAAATAGCTTATTTGTGGGACTTCACTCGCAATCATACTCGCCTTGGTGTAATTACTTCACTTTTAACAGATTCAAGAACACCACAAGCACATACGCAATTAACACTGGCTTTGTCGTGTATTTTTTCTTTAGTTGCATTCGTATTACTCGCTTACAGCGCCTTTCACCATGGAATAGCAACTTATTTTAATGAACCGATTTACTATTTTATGCATAGTATTCGCCAACTTTCATTAGATAAATTTTTGGTTGCCGTAACCGAGATTAGCCCACGCTTATTATTTGGATTTTGGTTAATTATTTTAGGGATATTATTAATAAAACGTAATTTTTGGACTGCATTACATTGGGGTCTCTTGGGACTTCTAAGCTATGGATTGGGTGATGTTTTAAAACATGCGATGCATATACAACGTCCTACTGGATTATTAGTCACGCCTACCGGTGCATCCTTCCCCAGCGGACATACTCTAAGCAGTGTTTCAATATTAGGTTTTTTTGCGGTATTAATCACTTTAGAACAACCCAGAAAATGGGCGCGACTATTAATTTATGGTTTAACGATCTCCCTTGCATTTTTGATCATGTTTTCAAGGGTTTATCTAACCGCCCATTGGTTAACTGATGTTATCGGTGGTTGTTTATTAGGGATTAGTATTGTTAGTGCAATAACTTTGTCTTACCGCCGAAAAAAACAAATCAATTCAATTTCAATTGCTAAATTTGGCGGCACTGGCTTAGTTATTCTACTTGCCTTATGGGCAACTAATTTATTTTATGAATATCATAAAGAAATACACAATTATCAATTACAGCCATCACCCACGCATACACTTGATATCGCAAGCTGGTGGAAAGATGCTAAGCAAGAAAAGCCTACCTATTTAATGAATCGTTTTGGAAAATCAACCGAAGTTTTAAATGTGGAATGGGCTGGCAAATACTCAGAAATCCAAAACTATTTAGAAAAACGTGGTTGGCATACATTACCTGAAAAAACACTATTAACCACTGTTTATCGCTTAAGTCTGCGCCAGCATGATCCTGAGGTTCCTCTATTTATTGCATCTAACGCTGGAAAAAAACCTGATTTGGCAATGGCAAAGTATTTTCCTGTAAAACATCATTTGATAGTTTTAAAACTTTGGAAAACCTATAATTTTAAGAATAATCTATCGTTATGGTCTGGAGTGGTTCAATATAGGAAAATGTGGCATTTACAATTTAGGCCAATAAATAAATCGCCTGCTCACTATACAATTTCTGCCGATGAATTGCTGCGCCTTGACTTGCAAGATTATCAAGTAAAAAATATCTTTTACCCTAAAGTTAATGCGCACGTTCTTTTTATACTTCCGAGCAACGTTACAAACCTAAAATAATAGGTATTTTAGGTTAACAATTTACACAGATTTTTTTTCCATCCTCTAAGCGCATTGCCGTTAAACAATTTCCCCACACGCAACCTGTATCTAGTGCAATTGCGTTTGGATCATCCGTTTTCCCATTTAGTGCCGCCCAATGCCCAAAAATAATCTTTAAATTTTTACTAAGTCTGTGTGGTACTTTAAACCAAGGAAAATAATTTTTTTCAGCGCTATTTCCTTTATTATTTAAATCCATCGTTCCTTCTGCATCACAAAAACGTAAACGCGTTAAACAATTGGCGATGACTCTTAATCTATCCCATCCTTCCAGGGTATCATCCCACCGATCGGGCATATCACCGTACATATTGGAAAAAAAGCCTAGGTAATCACTTTTGAGGGTATTCTCAAGTTCTTTTGCACAGTGTTGCGCTTTGTTAAGATCCCACTGCGGAGGAAACCCCGCATGAACCAAAGTAACACCTAAAGCTTTGTCATGATGCAACATCGGTCTAGTTCGTAACCAATCACTTAGCTCATCTTTATCAGGCGCATTCAAAATAGGCTGTAGAGTATCGTGTTTACCCAATTTTTTTTTACCATACAATACTGCTAAACAATGTAAATCATGATTGCCTAGCACAATCTGCGTATTTTTTAATGATTTAAGAAAACGAAGTACTTCCAAAGACGCGGGACCTCGATTCACTAAATCACCCGTCAACCATAAGCAATCTTGATCTTCATTAAATTTAATTTTTTCTAATAAGCAAATTAAGGGATCAAAACAACCCTGAATATCACCAATAGCATAGGTTGCCATTTAAAACAGTTGCGTGGGCTTAGGAGAAGCAGAGGGGATTGTTATATTGTTTTCAATTCTACGCAAAGGTAATGTTGTAATTAAGGCTAGCAAACCAATACCTCCTTTTAAAAATCGCTGCGGTTTTTTATTTTGCTCATTTTTATTTTGCTCAATAGCAGCCATACCACCGACGGTTCGATATCTTTTAGCAAAATCACTGATTCCAGAGATGCCGCCATGTGCTCTACTACGCTGATCCAATTCACTAATAGATATTTGATAAAGCTGAGCGATATCAATAAATTGCGCTTCTACCTTATTTGGATTTTTATGTGTGGCATGAGTATCTGCAAATTGTTGAAAAAGTGCGGTCGATAAAGTGATTTCTTTTTCTTTTATATTCAATAAATCACTTGTTTCGCTAATACTTATTCGGTTTTCTTTAATTTCCTTTCGTAACCACTGTAAAAATGCTTCGCCCACATGATCAGTAAGCGATATCGTAGTTTTTTTTCTAGCATTTTCTAATATTTCTATCTCAGCATGTGGGATCACCGACATAAAAGAGGTCATTGGAATACGCTGTTCTTCTCCAGCGAGTAACGCAAACCACGCTTCTAGTATTTTTGGATCACTTGCAATCCAATTAAATCCTTCAGTTGAAGAAGATTTCACCGTATCCAGCACCTGACGTGCAAGCATCGGCGTTATAAAATGAAGTAAAGCATCAAAGTTCTCTTTGATATAATCAAACTTATAATAACTTCCTTGACCCAACATAGCGCCAGTGTATGGATCCCATTTTTTAAGTGGATAACCCTTCTCGTGATAAAAGAGAATTGTGTATTTTACAGCAATTTTCCCCAAATCCTTAAGTAAAGCTGCTGTAAAAGTCGCATAAAGCCACAATGCATTCTCTTTGGAAAGCGAAGAAAAATCAGTTTGAGTCGGAAAAAAATACGCTAAATATAAGGATAAAACTCTTGAAACTCGCTCAAGACTGTACGATAAAAAATTTGTTTGTTGCCCAAAACGAGGTTGTCCTTGTTGGATTGCTTGCACAAATTCAGCAAACTTTTCAATCAGTGGTAAATAAAGCGTATCAAATCGTTGCGTAGCAGTAAGTAACTGCTCAATATTTTCAAGAAATATTTGGTTTTCTTTAGTACTTAACAATTCAGCCGCAGGCTTTATAGGGTAAATGCCTAAGGGTTTAAATTTATTATTTATCTTGTTTATATCATGCTTTAAGCCTTGAAATAATACCATTATTAACTTCTCAATAAATATTTCTTGAAAAAATACGTTATATCAAGGAAAATTTTTTACTCCTGCTCCTTTAAAAAGCTTTAACCCCTAAATTTTAAGCTTAAAATAAATTGGAATTATCAAAAAGCCATTATAAAATAGGTCCATCAAGCTATAAAATAAACGTAAATGCCTATACAGTCTAGCATGAAACTGGCAGAATAATAATGAAGTATTTTTAAGGTTTTATCATGTCTAAGCCATCATTATCCCCCAGTAGCACTAAGCGTTATTGTGAAATAACACCCGAAACATTACCTCTTTGCTGCCCTCTACCAACCAATCGTTTGTGGGATGCACACCCTCGAGTTTACCTACCCATACTTAAAACAGGCCATGTTACCTGCCCTTATTGTGGAACGGAGTATTTTTTAGAAGGCAAGCTAACTACCTTATAAGCAGTCTGTGTTATAAATGACGTAAATTTTAGGAGAATATTATTAAATATTCACAAAAAGCTGATAATAAAAAAATCCTAATTATCAGTCCGGCATGGATTGGCGATACCATCATTGCCCAAGCATTATTTAAATTTTTGAAAAGGCAAGGTTCTAATAATAGGATTGATATTGTAGCGCCTCATTGGAGCCATGGTTTACTTTCGACCATGCCAGAAGTCAATAAAATAATAGATATGCCATTAGGGCACTCTCAATTTCAATTTAAACGGCGTTGGCAAATTGGAAAATCGCTCAAAAGCGAGTGCTATGATCAAGCAATTATCTTACCTAACTCGTGGAAATCAGCCATTATTCCTTTTGCTGCAAATATTCCACTGCGTACAGGGTGGCGAGGAGAAATGCGTTTTGGTTTATTAAATGATTGGCGGGTCTTAGATAAAAAGAAATACCCCTTAATGGTACAACGCTTTCTAGCCTTAGGCGGCCATCCTTTTTTTTCAGATAAGGTCATTTCTTGGGACCTTTATAAACCACTCCTACAAATCGATGCGACACAAATAAAAAAAACTTTAATAGATCTAGCCATACCGCGATCGGAAAAACCGCTTCTTATTCTTTGTCCAGGTGCCGCGTATGGACCAGCAAAACGTTGGCCTATCGAACATTTTGCTGAAGTAGCAAACACAAAACACAAGGAAGGATGGCAAGTTTTTTTATTGGGTTCTAAAAAAGATAAACTTATTGCTAAATCGATACAAAAATTAACAGAAAATAGTTGTGTGGATCTAACAGATAGAACCTCATTAACTCAAGCTATTGATATTTTGTCACTGGCGAATATTGTTATCAGTAATGATTCCGGACTAATGCATTGCGCAGCAGCATTAAATCGGCCATTGATTGCGCTTTATGGTTCAAGTAGTCCAGAATTTACGCCTCCATTAACAAATTCTAAACGTATACTGTCACTCACACTTTCCTGTAGTCCTTGTTTCAAACGAGAATGTCCACTAGTTCATTTTAATTGTTTAAAAAAATTAGAGCCTAAACAAGTATTAAACGCTATTAATGATTTAATGAGTTAATTATTTCCCGATACAGAAGCTTGAAAAAATTTTGCCTAATAAATCTTCTGTCGTAAATTTTCCTGTAATTTCATTTAATTGATTTTGTGCCATCCTGAGATCTTCAGCTAATAACTCTGGAAATTGATAAGTATTTAATTTTTGCATTGCATTCAAAACTGCTATTTCAGCATTATCTAAGGCTTCAAGATGCCTGCGTCTTGCACTAAAATTATCTTGAACACCCTGATGAAAGCCGACGCTGGATTTAAGATAATTACTTAACAGTGACAACCCTTGCCCCGTTTTTATAGATAAATTGATCACATCAAAATTATTTTCTTGAAATAAACCTGAAGTTTCGTCACATAAATCTATTTTATTACGTATTACTGTTAAACGCTTTTTAGGCAGCAGTTTTTTTAAATAATCTATTTCTTGTAATCTTTCCAACTGCTCTAACGACATCAGTGAACTATCAACAACATATAAAACACGATCCGCTTTTTCTATTTCGGCTAAACTCCTTTTTATACCTTCCTGTTCGATTTCATCTTCTGTTTTTCTTAAACCTGCGGTATCAATAAGTTGTATTGGAAGACCATCGATACTTATTTTTTCTCGTATAACATCACGTGTTGTTCCTGCAACAGCAGTGACAATCGCTGAATCTTGACCGGTTAGTTTATTTAGCAAACTAGACTTACCTGCATTAGGCGGGCCTACTATAGCTAATTGTATCCCCTCTTGTAACAATGCGCCTTGCTTAGCCGCTTGTTTTATTTTTTTAATTTTTAATAAAATTATATTTAATTTTTTTTGAACATCCGAATCATTCAAAAAATCAATATTTTCATCCGTAAAGTCGATCGACGCCTCTAAATACAGTCGCAAATCGATCAAAGTTTCCGTCATTGCATTGATAAGTTTAGAAAAATCTCCTTGTAGAGTCCTAACAGCTGCTCTAGCCGCTTGCTCTGAATCTGCATCTATCAAATCAGCAATCGCTTCTGCTTGGGTAAGATCCAATTTATTATTCAAAAATGCGCGTTTTGAAAACTCACCGGGTTCTGCTAATCGAGCTCCCAAGTTTAAAACTCGCTTTAACAAGAAATTAAGAATAATAGGGCCGGCATGCCCTTGCAGCTCTAAAACATCTTCACCAGTAAATGAGTGCGGCGCTGGAAAATAAAGCGCCAGACCTTCGTCTATAATACTGCCATCTTCCTCTAGAAAATTTAAATATTCTGCATATCGCGCTTTAGGTAAAGACCCGAGTAAAGCAATTGCAATTTTTGGTGTAGCAGGACCAGAAAGGCGAATAATCCCAATACCCCCTCGTCCAGAAGGGGTAGCAATCGCTGCAATAGTATCTATGCACTCTTTTGTATGGGGTAATTGGCTCAATTTTTAACGCTTTTTAATTTTTTTTTGATTAAACTGCAGCGCCATTTTGCGCGTGATATACCATTGCTGCAATATGGACAATGTATTATTAACAACCCAATACAATACCAGCCCAGATGGGAAGTTTAAAAACAAAGCGGTAAAGAAAATAGGTAAAAACTGCATCACTTTTGCTTGAGTAGGATCCGGTGGCGGCGGATTTAAGCGCTGCTGCACAAACATCGAGAGCCCCATCAAAATAGGTAAAATATAATACGGATCCTTAGCGGATAAATCGTGGATCCATAAAATGAAGGGTGCCTGGCGTAATTCAACACTTTCCAATAGCATCCAATACAGGGCAATAAATACCGGAATCTGCACTAAGATAGGCAAACAGCCTCCTAGCGGATTCACTTTCTCTGCCTTGTAAAGTTCCATTGTCGCTTGGGTTAGCTTCTGCTTGTCGCTCGCATAGCGTTCTCTAAGCGCATTTAAGCGAGGTTGCAGATTGCGCATTGCCGCCATAGAGCGATAACTCTTAGCCGACAAATGATAAAATGCTAATTTTATAAGCATTGTTACGATAACAATGGACCAACCCCAGTTACCAACCACTTGATGGATTTGCTTCAATAGCCAGAAAAGCGCCATTGAAATGAACCATAAAATGCCATAATCAACCGTTAAGTTCAGATGTGGAGCGACTGCTTTTAAGCGATCCATTATTTCTGGACCTAAATAAAGCTTAACTTGGCTCGTGTATTGTGCGCCTGGTTCAACTTGGAAAGGATTGCCTAACATTCCCAAAGTATAAATATCGTCTTTTGCATAACTATAAAAATGATAGGTTCCAGCAGGAGGAACCCAAGCACTAATAAAATAATGCTGCAGCATGGCGACCCAACCGTTTTGTGTCCCCATAGAAATCCCTTCACCCATTTTATCAAAACTGACTTTTTGATACGGTTTCTCTTGGGTAGAAATTGCTCCGCCTATGTAGGAACTAATATTAAACATACTGTGCGGTGGAACACGTTTTTTTTGCTGGAATTGAGTAAAAAGCTGCCCTTTCCAAGCCTGATTACTATGATTACTTATTTGATAATTCACCGGAACTAAATAATCACCGCGCTTAAACACAAACTGTTTTTGAATTGCAGTGCTTCCGCACGTTGTACAGGTTAAATTAACCTCAAGCTCAGATTGATCTGGGGCCAAATTGTAACTAGTTTGTGCGCTTTTATATTGAAGTGGCTTATCAGAACCTGCGATCCCACTCTGGGCAACATAGTAATTATTTAAATTGTTACTAAGTAATTGAAAAGGCGGAGAATTAGCTTCATTCGTACTTTCTGGATATTTCAAAAGGCTCGCTTGGACAATATTGCCTCCTTGAGTGTCAATTACAACATCTAAAACATCAGTTTTTACATGTATAAAACGTTGACCCTGATCCTTTTGTTGCCCTGGTTGTTGAACGAGAGGTATTTGCGTACCGGGCAATTTACTCATCGCGGCCGTAACTTGTTTTTCGACCGTGGGGGTTGCTGTTGTTAACGCATGTGTATTTGGATATTCATTTTGCCAGGCATTCCACAGCATAAATGCGATTAAAAACAAAGCGCCTAATAATAAAACGCGGGCCAATTCCATAAGTTAACTCTTTATTGTGGGTGATTTTAAGGATGGGGGGACCGGATCATAGCCACCCGGATGCCAAGGATGACAACATAACAAGCGTTTAATTGTCATAAATAGGCCTAGATAACTACCGTACTGCTTAATTGCCGCTTGGGCATAATTAGAACAACTTGGATAAAAACGGCAAGAATTGCCAAATAAAGGACTGATTAAATAACGGTAGGCCTGTAATAAAAAGATCAGGCTTTTTTGTAATATATCATTAACCTTGACCATTGTTTATCTAAATCGCACATTAAAGTTTGTTTATTTGTAAGGCACTGATTAGTGACGGTTATAACAATATCTAAATTTGGCAATAACCTTTGATTCAGCCTAAAGCTTTCACGAATAGTACGTTTAACCCAATTTCTAGCGTTCGCAGTAGAAACTGCTTTTTTCGCCACAGCTAACCCTAAGCGCGCATAATCATGGTCATTGTGCTTCGTATAAGTCGTTAAGCAACCCTGCCGAAGTTTTTTACCCAACTGAAAAGCCTGCTTAAAATCCTCTGAATTACACAGCCTTCTCGACCTGAAAAGCCGGTTATTGGTTAGCAAATTGGAAAAATACCTATAATCTAGGCTGTTAAGCGCCAACGGCCTTTATCACGGCGTTGCTTAAGAATTTGGCGGCCATTTTTGGTAGCCATTCTTGCTCTAAATCCATGCGTTCTTTTTCGTTTTAGATTACTAGGTTGATATGTTCTTTTCATAATTCTGACCGTACCGTCTAGGGAAACTATTGCCTTTTAAGATGCTGTATCTTAGGCGACCCTATTTAGATTGTCAATTCATCCAATACGGTTCATAACTCAAATTAGGCCAATAATTATACCCGATACCTAAATTCAAATTTTAGGGACCAAAGAGCTATGACGTATAGGTAAGAAAAAAGCTCTATTCGGGTCACCAGAAATTTACTTACCCCCAAACTTGGCATTACATTACTTATTATTAATATATATATTTAAAAGATAGTAATGATAGTAAGCAAAGGCTATTTCTGTTGATAACCCATTTTTTATTAGTTTTTTCATATAGTTATATTAAAAACTAGTATGGTATAAGCTGCGTGTAGCAGTTGATGGTTTAGGATTAATAAGGGATGTTTTCTCAGCCTGTGCATTACCAGTCAATTTATCCACAGATTTAATACTAGATATACACATTCATTCACAATGAACGCTTGAGGTGATAAAAAGAAGAGTGCTCACTATGTGAACTAATGAAGTGCTTCACATAGCGCTATAAACGTTTATTTTTTAAACCGTAAAAATTTCTAATTAACTGCATTAAAGCGCTTTGATAAAACGCTCAAGAAGGATATTATTGGACTAGAAAATTAGTATTGGATAGCTTTGCTTTTTAATTGATTCATCCCGCGCGTATCTTTTCTTTGTAGCTAACGGTTGATATTCCAAGCGATTACTTATTCAGTTTGTAATGTTAAGTTTTGAGGCGATAGCTTCGTTTAAAAATTCAAACAAACACCGAAGAATAAAAGTAAATTTGATTCTAATCCTTTCTATTAGCTTCTAAACATCGTATTTAGGGTAGATAAGCATCCAGAATTATGCTATGAACTTAGGTCGGTTAAACATTTTATTTAATCTAGAGGAATTATTGTGACAAGTGTTTTAGCAACAGCAACGTTCGTTTGGCAAAAATGTTTAGATCGATTGCAAAACCATATTTCTCTCCAGGATTTTAATACATGGATTCGTCCGTTGCAGGCTGAGCAAAAAGAAGATCAGCTTCTACTTTGGGCACCGAATCAATTTGTATTACATTGTGTCAATGAACGTTTTTTAGTGCAAATTAATCAAATTTTGACACAATTAGATGATGTTCCGCCTGAAGTAATTTTAAAAGTAGGGAGTCGAGCCAATCAAGGCCAAGGATCAACGATATTAAGGCACACACAAGAAGTAAAAATGCCTGTTAAATCTACACGGTTATCGGCTACACACATTAATGCTAACTTTACGTTTGTAAATTTTGTTGAAGGAAAATCGAATCAACTCGCGCGTGCTGCAAGTGTACAAGTTGCCGAAAATCCTGGGGGTGCTTATAACCCATTATTGCTTTATGGAGGCGTGGGTTTAGGAAAAACACATTTAATGCATGCTATTGGCAATTCTATTTTGCATAAAAATCCGAATGCAAAAGTTCTCTATTTACATTCCGAACGTTTTGTAGCGGATATGATTAAAGCGTTGCAAACAAACACTATTAATGATTTTAAAACCTATTATCGCTCATTAGATGCGTTGTTAATTGACGATATCCAATTTTTTGCTGGAAAAGACCGATCACAAGAAGAATTTTTTCACACGTTTAATACTTTACTCGAGAGCCAACAACAAATTGTTTTAACGTGCGATCGTTATCCTAAAGAAATGTCAGGTGTTGAAGAAAGATTAAAATCAAGATTAGGTTGGGGACTTACTGTTGCTATTGAGCCGCCTGATCTTGAAACACGCGTTGCAATTTTAATTAGTAAGGCAGAACAAACCAAAGTTAGTTTACCACAAGAGGTGGCTTTTTTTATTGGAAAGCGTATTCACTCAAATGTAAGAGAATTAGAAGGCGTGTTGAAACGAGTGATAGCTTATGCACAATTTACAGGTTGTCAAATTACTTTGGAGTTAGTAAGAGAGGCTATAAAAGACGTACTTGCTTTGCAAGATAAATTAGTAACAGTCGATAATATTATTAAGACAGTTGCAGAGTATTATAAAATCAAAGTATCTGATTTGCTTTCAAAACGCCGTACTTCTTCGTTAGCAAGAGCGAGACAAATCGCAATGGCGCTTTCAAAGGAGTTAACAAATCATAGCTTGCCTGAGTTGGGTCGAGCATTTGGAGGCCGTGATCATACAACGGTGTTACATGCATTCCGTAAGATACAAGAATTAAGAAAATCTAATATCGGTGTTGCTGAAGATTTTATAAATTTATTGCGTATGCTATCAAATTGAGGAATAAAAATGCAGTTTACAATTAATCGTGAAGCTTTATTAAAACCATTACAACTTGTTACCGCGGTTATTGAACGTCGTCAAACAGTACCTATATTGGCAAATGTCTTTTTAAACTTAAAAGATAATTCACTTTCTTTATTAGGGACAGACATGGAAGTAGAATTGTCAGGACGAATAGCCCTAGAAGATGTGGGTAAAGAAGGTAAAACCACAGCACCTGCGCGTAAATTAGTGGATATTTGTAAAAGCTTACCCGAGGAAAGCGAGTTAAAATTTCAACAAAAAGGCGATAAACTTATTTTGCAATGCGGCCGCAGTCGTTTTAATTTAGCGACGTTGCCAGCTGCTGATTTTCCTATTGCTGAAGAGGCCATTAGTGTAAATAATAGACAGTTAAGTGTCACACTTCCTCAAAAACGATTGCGTTCTCTTATAGAGGCAACTAATTTTGCTATGGCGCAACAGGACGTACGTTATTATTTAAATGGTATGTTGTGGGAGTTAAGCGAAGGAAGCTTGCGTGTAGTAGCAACCGACGGACATCGTTTAGCAACAAGCATCAAAGATCTTCTTTCGCACGCGGTAGTGGATTCTCAGCAGGAAGATAATGCTAATACAGCAAGCGATTATCAATTTATTATTCCTCGAAAAGCAGTGCATGAATTATCGCGTTTGTTGAGTGACGATGAAGAAAGCGAAGTTACTATTTTATTAAATAACAATCAATTACGCGTTAATATGCAAGATTATACCTTTACTTCTAAGCTTATTGACGGAAAATTTCCGGGTTATGATCGAGTTATTCCACAACGGGGCGATAAAGTTTTAATCGTTTCTCGTGATTTACTTAAATCTTCTTTGATGCGAGTGGGTATTTTATCAAATGATAAACATAGAAGTATCTGTTTAGAAATGAAAGATAGTGAATTACGCATATTTGCTAATAATTTAGACCAGGAAGACGCAGAAGATGTACTTGAAGTTGAGTATTCTGGTGAGGCAATCACCGTCGCATTTAATATTAATTATTTAATCGATGTATTAAATAGTTTACCGGCAGGCCTTGTGCGAATAACGTTAACTTCAACAGATGCAAGCGTCAGATTAGAGTCTGTAGAAGAAAGTTCTAGTATTTACGTCATTATGCCAATGCGTTTATAAGGCTCCATGCAGGTATTTCGTCTAAAAATAAACCAATTCCGTAACCTCATTGACCTAGATCTTGAATTTTCACCCCAATTCAATTTTATCTATGGGCCTAATGGCAGTGGAAAATCTAGCTTATTAGAAGCTATCCACTTTTTAAGCTTAGGCCGTTCTTTTCGTAGCGCATTAGCAAGCCGCGCTATTCACTATGAAGCGAATCAATTTAATCTTTTTTCTGTTGTGTCAGAAGAGGCTTTAACCATAACATTAGGGTTGGAGAAGACTCGACATGGAAAAACCAAAATTAAAATTGGTAATAGCATCGAATCTATTGGCGAGTTAGCCAAATTACTCCCTACACAGTTTGTTAATCCCAATAGTTACCATCTATTGAGTGGAGGACCTAAAGCTCGCAGACAATTTGTGGATTGGGGAGTGTTTCACGTGGAACCACTGTTTTTTTCTGTATGGCAACAGTTCCAGCAAACATTAAAACAACGGAATGCGGCATTACAAAAACAGATATCATCTGATCAAATAAAAATATGGAACTGCAAGTTAATAGAGTATTCGCTTGAAATAACACGGATGCGAGAAAAATACTTACAACAAATAACGCCATTGATTACAGAGTTACTAGGCGAATTAGTCGATTTACATGAATTAACGATTGAATTTTATCAAGGTTGGGATAAACAGCTTAGTCTAGAAGAAGTTTTAAACCGGTCATTTTTTCGTGATTTAAGCATTGGGTATACCCTATATGGACCGCAACGCGCAGATTTATTAATTAAATTGCGGGCTAACCCTGTGCATGAGGTTTTATCACGCGGCGAACAAAAACTATTAGCCTATTCCCTACAGCTGGCGCAGGGGGTTTTATTAAAAAAACTAACGAATAAAGCTTGTGTTTATTTATTTGACGACCTATTCGCAGAGCTTGATGAGGTTAAGCAAAGATATTTGCTCAACTTATTAAATAGATTAGAAGCGCAGATTTTCGTGACTGTAATAGAAAGTAGCTTGATTAAGACATTAAATAGCAATAAGAATAGCAAAATATTCCAAGTGAACAATGGCGAAATCTTAGAAGAGTCTTTATAAGAATCACTATTGTTTCACGTGAAACATTTCGTAGAATTGTTGTCTAAAACCCATTATTTCTAACTGAAAGAGCATCGACCGCTGCTGTGACTGGCGCCATTTGTGCTTGAATTGCTTGCTGTTGATTATATCCAGCAATCACTTGAGCACGTTGTTGTTGATTTAAGGTGTTCCACTGTTCTTGAGGTATGCCAAAAACCAGAGGTGGGCCACAAGCCGTTAATAAAAAGGGTGTTATAAGCAAAAGTAAGAATTTCTTCATAAAAATAACCGAGTTTAAAAAAGACACAGGAAATTATAGTGCAATAGAGCCGTGTGTAAAGCAAGTATTAGCTTTGAAGGTGAGGGTTAATGGCTCTTCTCTAGTAAGAGACATTAACCAAGACAGGAAAAACTTAATAAACGGGATGTCGAGGCGAAATACGTTGCTCTGGAAAACCAGACCCTGGCAGATAATGGCCAGGAATAAAGTGATGATGGGGATCATCAGGAATTGGGTGTAACGGTTGAGTTTCTTTTTTCGGTTCTACTTTCAAGTTTTGTTGATCAACATCAGGAGACTCATAGTCTCGTGGTATTGTAGTTGGTTTGTCCCATTGACTTTGAGGTATGTCAAAAGTTGAAGGCATGCTGCAAGCGGTTAGTAAAAAAGGAATCACGGGTAAAAAAAGTTTTTTCATAAATTAAAGTCGTTATTATTGGCCAGGAATTTTAAAGTCTTCATCAGGGATTCTAAAATCCTCATCCGGAATGCGAAAATCATCGGTGGGTATAAGGCCATGGCGATGATGGTTAGGATGATGATGATGGTTAGGATGATAAGGCTCAGCCGGTTGTGACTCAGGTTGTGACCGAGCTTTAGAGTTTTTTTGAGCAAGTGCATTAATGGCGGCATTAAGCGGCGCCGTTTGCGCCTCAATAGTTTTTTGTCGATTATAACCTTCAATGACTTGGCTGCGTTGTTTTTCGTTCAGTTGATCCCATTGATATTGAGGGATGCCAAAAATAGGAATTTCACCACAAGCCGTTAGCAAGAGCGGTGCTGCGAGTAAAAAAAGCTTTTTTTTCATGGTTTAACTACTATTATTAGGGAATTAAAGTCACAGGCCATATGTATAAAATATATACTATCCTTATAAGGCATTAGAGGCTTCAAGAGAAGGGGTTAGGGCTTTTCTGGTATCAAAAACAAAGCAAACGCCGTCATAATATTCCCCGCCGCACTTTTCGAAATAGTTGAGAATACCGCCGTCAAGCTGATAAACATCTTCAAATCCAGCATCCATAAGGTAAGCAGCCGCTTTTTCACAGCGTATTCCACCTGTACAAAAAGTAACTACCGTCGCTTTTTTGGCAGAGTCGGGCAATTTTTGCACTGCCTCAGGAAACTCTCTAAAGTTTTTAAGATCTAAATGTATACTTTTTTTAAAAGTCCCCATTTCAAACTCAAAGCTATTTCGGGTATCTAGCAAAATAAGATTAGGATGCTTTTCCAGCCAGCTTTTTAGCGTTTCGGGGCTTATTGAGGTAGCAGTATGTATTTCAGGTCGAATGTCATCAATACCAAAAGAAATAATTTCTTTTTTGACTTTAACTAACATTTTTTTAAATGGCTGGAGCTCAGAAAGGCTTTCTTTAAACGTCATTTTTTTAAAGAAACAAATAGTTAGGAGCTGTTCTTGTAAAGTCGTAATAGCGTTTCGAGGGCCTGCTACAAAGAGATTAATACCCTCTACACTTAATAAAATGGTGCCCTTAAGGTTTAATCGTAGCGTTTCCTGTTTTAAGCTAAGTTGCAATTCTGCAACATAATCAGGCGTTAAGCGTACAAAACGATAGGCCGAAATATTAATAATCAATGGCATAATATAAAAAAATAGACTTAATATATGGCCTATTTTACACGTTTAGATACGAATTTGGACAGGATTTTATCAAACCTATTTTATTAGACGCCTAATTTTAAAAAAATAGCGCTTAACAGGGTAATCGAAACCTGCTATAAATTCCCACTAAGTTGTCAAACTCGCACTAAATACACATTTCGGAAATTTACTATGGCGGCAAAAAATCTAGAAGAAATCGTTTCCTTATGTAAGCGCAAAGGTTTTATTTTCCAGAGTGGAGAAATCTATGGTGGACTACAGGGAGTTTATGATTATGGTCCTTTGGGCGTCGAATTAAAAAATAATTTAAAAGCCGCATGGTGGAAATCAAACGTCTATGAACGCGATGATATTTATGGTTTAGATTCCGCTATTTTGACGCAGAAAAAGATTTTTTTATATTCAGGACATGAAAGTACTTTTGCTGATTTAATGGTTGATTGCAGGAAATGTAAAAAACGTTGGCGCGTTGATCATTTAGAGGATGGAAAATGTGAAAATTGTGGTTCAAAAGATTTAACTAAACCTAGATCGTTTAACATGATGTTTAAAACCAATATGGGCCCGGTGGAAGATAAAGATTCTTATGCCTATTTACGTCCAGAAACCGCGCAAGGAATTTTTACAAATTTTAAAAACATCATGGATTCTATGGCGCCTAAATTGCCTTTTGGTATTGCTCAAATAGGCAAAGCTTTTCGTAACGAAATTACGCCGCGTAACTTTATTTTTCGTGTTCGCGAGTTTGAACAAATGGAAATCGAATTCTTTGTCAAACCAGGTGAAGATGAAAAATGGCAAGAATATTGGGTAGAACAACGTTTAGCGTGGTGGAAAGAACAAGGTTTATCTGCAGAACGTTTAAAATTATTTAAACAGCCGCAAGAAGAGTTAGCGCATTATGCAAAAGCAACTTCCGATATTTTATATCATTTTCCGCATGGTTTTGAAGAATTAGAAGGAATTGCTAATCGAACAGATTATGATTTAGGATCACATACACAAGCACAAAAAGATTTAACTATTAACGCAAAAGTTAGTGTTAATAAAGATAGTGTTGCAAAATTAAGTGTTCAAGATCCTCCGGGAACACATTTTTTACCGTATGTTATTGAACCCTCTGCTGGTTTAGATAGAGGCGTATTAGCTATATTAACCGAAGCATATACAGAAGAAAAATTAGCAGATAATAAAGAGCGTATTGTATTAAAAATAAAACCACATCTTTCTCCAGTCAAAGTCGCAATTATTCCATTAAAACGTAACGAAATTGCGATTGTTGAAAAAGCGCAAGCAATTAAAAAATCTATTCAAGCTTTAGGTTTAGGACGTATTGCGTATGAAGATACAGGTAACATTGGTAAAAGTTATAGAAGACACGACGAAATCGGAACGCCGCTTTGTATGACCGTTGATTTTGACACGGTGGGTAAAAGTGATAATACTGAAAATTATGACACAGTCACTGTACGCGATAGAGACTCCATGCAACAAACGCGTGTTAATGTATCTAGATTAACAGATTATATAAAAGAAATTTTTAGCACCTAACATTTAATGTTTATTAAAAATTAATGTGACCTTTTTCCAAAAATAGCGGTTCCTATTCGAATGAAGGTTGCACCTTCTGCAATAGCCGCTATAAAATCATCTGACATTCCCATTGATAAGGTATCAATGGGAATGTCATGTTGCTGCAGTTTGATAAAAGCAGTATGTAGTTTTTTAAAAGTAGCACGTTGTACTTCAAAATCTGTTTTTACTTGCGGTATCGTCATCAAACCCCGCAAATTTAAACGAGATAATGTTTTTATGGACTGTGCAAAAGGCAGAAGGTCCTCCAAAAAGACCCCCGCTTTGCTCGATTCATGGTCGAGATTAACTTGAATACAGACATTTAGCGGCGCTAAATCGATATTTCTGTAATGGTTTAAACGTTCTGCAGCTTTTATTTCACAAAGTCCGTGTACCCATGCAAAATTTTCAGCAATAAGTTTAGTTTTATTACTTTGAATTTTTCCCAAGAAATGCCATATCAGATCTTTTTTATTTAATCGGTCTATTTTTTCTAGGGCTTCTTGAACATAGTTTTCTCCAAAAGCCATCTGCCCTGCTTCAATAGCCTCTTCTATAGCCCCAATCGTTTGTGATTTACTCACGGCGATTAATTCGACTATATTCTGTGGACGCCGAAATCGATGTTCGGCCTCCGCTATCTGCGCTTGAATTTCACGAAGGCGTTCAAAGACAAAATTCGACATAATTAACCCTAGTTTTGGCTTACTTATAGGCTTTTAAGAGAGTATAATAAGCCTTAATCTAAAAAATAAGTGGAGTTTATTGTGCTTTCTACAACTCAATTTTTAAAGGCCTATGAAGAACATGTACAACTGCGTGCAAGCCAGAAGATAGCACCGTTGCCTTTGAATGCTGAGCAGGTAGCAGAATTAACTGAATTGCTTAAAAACCCGCCTGAAGGCGTTCAAGGCGAATTTCTTATTGAATTATTGAGTCAACGCGTCCCCCCTGGGGTTGATCCAGCGGCCTATGTGAAAGCCGCATTCCTTGCTGCGTTAGCTAAAGGAGAGGCCAAATCCCCTTTTATCAGCCCGGTATTGGCGGTTGAATTATTAGGCACCATGTTAGGCGGTTATAACGTCCCTATCCTTATTGAATTACTCGATCATCCCACCTTAGCAGATGTCGCAGCAAAACAGCTTGCACATACTCTCCTGATGTTTGATGCGTGCTACGATGTCATCGCAGGCGCTAAGTCAGGGAACGCATTTGAACAGGTGATAAACGCTTGGGCCAACGCCGATTGGTTTACTTCCAAGCCTAAAATCCCTGAAAAACTAACCGTTTCGGTATTTAAAGTGCCAGGTGAAATTAACACCGACGATCTCTCTCCAGCAACAGAAGCATGGAGTCGGCCGGATATTCCCCTACATAGCTTAGAAATGTTGCGTATCCGTATTCCAGACGCATTAGAAGTAATTGCTAATTTGAAAGCAAAGGGCCATCCCGTCGCTTTTGTAGGTGATGTAGTAGGAACAGGTTCATCGCGTAAATCAGCCATCAATTCGCTTTTATGGTATATCGGTGAAGCGATTCCATTTGTACCTAACAAAAACCGTGGTGGTGTCATTTTAGGCGGTAAAATTGCCCCAATTTTTCGTACAACCGCTGAAGATTCAGGCGCTTTTCCTATCGAAGTTGATGTTAGTCAATTAAATACGGGCGATGTTATTCACATTTATCCTTATGAAGGTAGGATAACCAATGAACAAGGGCTGGAACTAGCACAATTTGAAGTGAACTGGTCCTTACTGGATGCAGTGCGAGCGGGTGGTCGAATTCCTTTAATTATCGGTCGTTCTTTAACCGATAAAGTCTGTGAAGCAATGAAACTACCTTTTTCAAAAGCTTTTTATAGGCCAGTAATCGCTGAAAAAACTAAAAAAGGCTTTACTTTAGCGCAGAAAATGGTGGGTAAAGCGTGCGGCTTGCCTGGTATACGCCCAGGTACCTATTGTGAGCCAAAAATATCCTCGGTGGGATCGCAAGATACAACCGGTCCAATGACACGGGATGAACTAAAAGAATTAGCCTGCTTAGGGTTCTCAGCTGATTTAGTCATGCAAAGTTTTTGCCATACAGCAGCTTATCCAAAACCGGTTGATATAGAAACTCAGCACAGCTTGCCAGACTTCATATCCTCGCGTGGCGGTATCGTTTTACGCCCTGGTGATGGAATCATTCATTCCTGGCTTAACCGTATGCTATTACCCGATACGGTGGGTACAGGCGGCGATTCACATACGCGCTTTCCAATGGGCATTAGTTTTCCAGGGGGTTCAGGCGTGGTTGCTTTTGCAGCAGCAATGGGTGTGATGCCATTAACGATGCCAGAGTCCGTATTAGTAAGATTTACCGGTGAAATACAGCCAGGGATTACACTACGTGATCTCGTTAATGCTATTCCCTACGTTGCATTACAACGCGGGTTATTAACACTAGCCAGTAAAAATAAAGAAAATATATTTTCAGGGCGCATTTTAGAAATTGAAGGTTTGCCTGATCTTAAAGTAGAACAAGCTTTTGAATTTGCAGATGCATCAGCAGAGCGTTCGGCAAACGGCTGTACCGTTCGCTTAAATAAAGAACCGGTCATTGAATATCTAAATTCAAATATTTCTTTATTAAAATGGATGATCGTTAACGGTTATCAAGATGCACGTAGTTTACAACGTCGTATTGATGCGATGGAAAACTGGCTACTCAATGCAGATTTATTAGAACCGGATGCAGATGCTGAATATACAGCAGTCATTGATATCGATCTAAACCAAATTACCGAGCCTTTATTAGCTTGTCCAAATGATCCGGATAATATTAAACCACTATCCGAAGTAGAAAAAACCAAGGTAGATGAAGTTTTCATCGGTTCTTGCATGACCAACATAGGGCATTATCGTGCAGCAGGAAGTTTATTGAAAAATGTTTCGGGTCACCTACCTAGTATTTTGTGGATAGCACCACCTACAAAAATGGATGCACATCAACTCATGGAAGAAGGCTATTACGCCATTTACGGATCAGTCGGTGCGCGAACCGAAATGCCTGGCTGTTCATTATGCATGGGTAACCAAGCACGCGTACAAGCCGGTGCAACAGTCGTTTCAACTTCAACACGAAACTTTCCGAACCGTATGGGTAAAGGTGCTAATGTTTATTTAGCGTCGGCAGAGCTTTCTGCTATTACTGCAACCCTAGGTTATTTGCCAACCACAGAAGAATATAAAGAAAAAATTAAGTTTATAAATACAATGGCGGATGATTTGTATCGATATTTAAATTTTGATCAAATGGCGGATTACCACACGGTTTCAAAACAAGTAAGCGACGCATTAGCTGAAAATAGTGAGATAAACGCGTAAAAAAACCGCACCCCTAGACCTGGAGTTAAAAGGGATTGAATACACTCTTTTACATATTCATAGGCGCAGGTCTAGGCGGTGTTTTACGTTATAGTGTTTCAAACGGCGTTTATCGATTATTTAAACAACCATTTCCCATTGGCACGTTAATTGTTAATGTAAGCGGTTGTTTTATAATGGGATTACTTTTTGTTTTTCTATTGGTTCGCTTTCAACAATTTAGTTCAGAATTAAGAGCATTGTTGTTTGTCGGTATGCTTGGTGGATATACCACTTTTTCCTCATTCTCAATCGAAACGATTAATTTATTTGAAAATGGTCATTGGCTAAATGCCATTCTGAATATTTTTCTTAGCGTAGGATTATGTCTAATCGCTACTTGGTTGGGCATTCTTATGGGAAGAAGTCTATAAAGACAGCAGATATCACTTGTGAGAGTTATACCTGTAGCTCACATCTTTGTAGACTAAACTTTAAGATGTTTAAAAATTTTTTCAGGAATTATGCGTATCATACACATGATTAAGCGCCAGCTTTTTGGGACATAAACATTTTCCTTTCTCGCATCTAATGCCTTAATGATATTCAAAGCAGTTTTTTCAGGGCTAGCTGCCAAAAACATAGGGTAACTTCCACCAAACGTCATTTTTGTATCGATTAAACCAAGTTTTATCGTTAATACATGCACTCCTTGTCGACTTAAGGCGTTTCGCAAACCCTGTAAATACGTGGTTAAAGCAGATTTACAAGCACCGTAAACATAATTACTTTGACGGCCTCTATCCCCTGCCACTGAGCTTAAACCAATAATAAATACGCTTTTTTTAGAAGCAAAGTATTCAGCACAGATATCTAAAATTGAAACAACACCTGAAAAATTAGCAGCGATCAATTGTGTGGAACGGTATTTTTTATCGAGTGTTCCGACAGCCATCAACACCCCTTGTAAGCTATCAGTTTGCGCTAATACTTTATTGAAAAAATCAGCATGTGTATCAAATGCAGTAACATCGAAATAAATAGGAGTGGCCTGAATATTGAATCTAATCTGTAAATCCTTGGATAGACGTTCAAGTTCGGATACATCCCTTCCAGCCAAGAAAAGTGAATACCCCCTGGAAGCAAAAAGTTCCGCACACGCTTTTGCTATAGAGGATGTCGCACCTAAAATAAGAATAGATTTCATGCTGGTATAAGCGCCCCTCGCTTTATAAGCGAATAAAGAGCTAAAAACTATAGCAAAAAATCACCTATATAAAAATACTAGCAAAATACTTAAAGTTTAGACTAGTAATCCGATTCGACTATCAGAATATCAACCACACTTTTTCAGAAATTCTGACATAATATTAGATTGATATTTTTCTTTGTGAATTAAAATATGAAATTCACGCGTTAAATTTAAAAAAGGGGTTTTTAATTCAATCAGTTTATTATTTTTCAAAGGTTCGTTTACCACAACCCTTGAAAGACAACTAATGCCTAAACCAGCCTGGGTAGCCTGTTTAAGACCCTCAGTATCATCCAGCTCTAAAAAAGGTCTTATTTTGCCACCAATAGCTTCTTCAAGTTTATCACGCGTTTGAGAGTTTGTTTCGCGAAGCAGCCATCTTGCATTTACGATGTCAGAAAAAGTGAGCTTTCTTTTTTTACTCAAAGCATATTTTGGAGAAGCCACAATTACAAGCTCATCTTTTCTCCAGGAATAAGTATTAATTTTATCGGAATAACAATTTCCTTCAATTAAAGCTACATCAATTTGAAAAGAAAGCAATTTAGATAAAATAGTTTTGGTATTCGCTATTTCTAACTTAACTTGTATGTTTTGATGGTCGCTAGTAAATTCAGAAATAAGCTGAGGTAATAAATAATTACCAATAGTTTTACTTGCACCAATAGATAATTGTCCCGATAAATTAGCTTTTTTATTTTCAGTCATCATATCTTTAAGTTCTTTAATTTGCGATATGATAGTCGTTGCTTTAGGTAATAACGATCGACCTCTTTCATTTAAAAATAATTGTTTTCCGTGTCTATCAAAAATAGAACTTTCTAATTGTTCTTCAAGTGTTGCAAGGGCCATACTGCAAGCAGATTGCGAAAGAAACATTTTTTTTGCGGCATGGCTAACATTTCCAGACTTAGCAATAGCGACAAAAACTTCAAGTTGTTTTAAGGTTATACGCATAGTTTTAAAGTTTTTATTAGTAAAATTAATTCTTTTAATTTTTTTAGAGACTGTTTAATAAAACTATAATACCGGATTAATATTCTCATGACTATAATGTATGTAAAATATATTTTTTTAATATAAAGATTAAAAATAATTAAATTTTTATATGAGTTATTTTTGCTAAATGCTTGTAAATAACAAATCTTATAAGCGATTTTTTAAAATTTACAGTTGTGAAAAATAAGATATATTAAAAAAACAAATAAAAAAACGTATTTCATTTATTAGTATTTTTTATTTAAAAATATTTTTTTAGTAAAGCTAAAATTTGATAAAGAAAAACAATATGTTGTTGAAATATAAATATTCAAAAGAAAGAAATTTTTCGCGTAGTAATTAATTTATTTTTTTTAAACGATGTAATTTGTGTAAAATATTTGAGTGTATAAAATCTTTTTCGTAATGAAAGCCGAGCTTTTGCATCACGCGTAATGATTGATGATTTTTGTTTGCAGTGAAGCAAATCAATTGAGATACCTCACATCGTTTAAAGGCTAATTCAATAGCGATTAAAGCCATTTCTACCGCTATACCTTTTCCCCAGTGAAACTGGTGGAGGGCATAGCCCACTTCAACCTCTTTTTTGTTCTCAAAAGTAAAAGTTTTTAATCCCCCTCGACCTATAAATCCTTTATTTTCTTTATCTCTCCAAAACCACATGCCAAAATTATATTGTTTCCAATGATTGACATCCGAAATTATCCGAGCGTAAATTTCTTCTTTTGTAAAAGCCACGCCATAACAATCAATGAATTGTTTGTTTTGTAACATAGCACAATATTCATCTAAATCTTCGAGAGTAGGCATTGTGCCAATTAGTCGCTTTGTTTCAATGATTTGTGGAAATTGTTTTTTCATTGGAGTGATGTTTTTCAAGTATCTTGAAGTTGTTTGATGATATTTTTTGATATGTGCCAGAAGATTTTAGAACTATTTTTCTCGGAAGAACACTGAGGTTTATTTGTTATGGCTAATTGATTAAGGCAGAATATTAGTGGTGCTGGAACCAGGATTCGAACCCGGGACCTACTGATTACAAATCAGTTGCTCTACCAACTGAGCTATTCCAGCATGAACCTGAAAGACCCCGAATTGTAGTCAATTTGGACGCAATTAGCAATTTCCCATTTTAACTGTAATGGCAAAAACTAAATTTCGCCCATTTTCAAACGTCTGCTTAAACTCGAACTAAACTTATTTTTTGGATCCCACTCTTTTTTGACAGCTAGCCATTCTGAATAGCGTGGGTACATCCTCCGGAACATTTCGGGTTTTAAGCGCGCATCTTTGGCTAAATAAATACGTCCTCCTACTTCAACAACCAATTCGTCTAATCGATCTAAACAAGTAAATAAAGCTTGATTTAAAATAGGAATATCAAGTGCTAAGGTAAATCCGGGTACAGCAAAAGATAAAGGCGCTAAATTTTGTTTACCAAAACGTTTTAAAACCGCTAGATAAACCGGATGTTTTTCAGCGTGTAGGGTGTCTAATATTTTTTTTGTAATCGCATACGCTGAATTTACTGGAATAATGCATTGGTATTGTAGAAAACCACTTTTACCATAGAGTCTAGGCCAATGTAAGACCTTATCCAGCGGATAAAAATAATTGCGATAAGGTACTAAATGAACAGAATTTTTTTTAGCTAATTGCTGATAATGGTATTTATTGAAGTTTTTTATTAATGTTGGACGGAGTAAACCATTTTTCAGTAAACAAAAAGGAACGTTATAAGCTTTACGAGAGGGTGTGTTAAAAGGTGTTTGTTGTTGTTGGGATGACAATGCAGACAAATCCGCATGTGTGGCGCGTATAATATTGCCACGGCCTAAGTTTAAATTTAAGCCATCAAGCCATGCGACTTCATATTCATTTGATGTTTGTTGGGAAAAGTTATCAAATGTTTCTTGTAAGTTATCTGTTTTTTTATGTTCCACCCATAAATAAGCGCTTTTAATAGATTTGAGTTTGAGTGTTACAGTACCAATTGTACCTGTTAAACCCATACCACCTAGGGTTGCCCAAAATAATTCAGAATGAGTTTCTGGTGAGCAGTTTATCTGATTACCCTGTGCTGTTATTAATTCCAATGACAATATATGTTGCCCAATGGAACCTTCATGCAAATGATTTTTTCCATGTACATCGGCAGCAACACAGCCACCCAAAGTTACATTGCTTGTGCCTGGTGTCACAGGTAAAAACC
Source organism: Rhytidiadelphus loreus (assembly GCA_947034895.1). Lineage (NCBI taxonomy): Eukaryota > Viridiplantae > Streptophyta > Bryopsida > Hypnales > Hylocomiaceae > Rhytidiadelphus > Rhytidiadelphus loreus. The sequence continues at coordinate 4,983 of CAMQQG010000240.1, read as the reverse complement.
AACCGCGTGGAACAATGAGATCAAGTATTTTTGTTAAGCTAATACCCGCTTCTACACAAAGAATGCCTTGTTGTTCATCAAACTCAATAAAACGATCTAAGCGTTCGGTTAAAATGATGTGGCCATTTTCATTTAAAGCCGCATCGCCATAGCTACTTCCTAACCCACGTACAATACCGCCAGAGATAGCCGTTTCTAAGGCAGAATAACTTTCTGGACGAGATAAGGATGCAGGAAGCTGTTGTGGATAACGATTAAAGCTCGTTTGATATTTTTTATAGTGATTCATAAAATAACTATCCCTCAACTTCGGCGGGTACCAATGTTTTTAAGTTTAAACCAGCCAATGCTAAGTTTAGATAATCTCTAATTTTTTTGGCATTGTCCATTTCTAATACTTGTTCTAATAGGACTTTAGCCTGTCTGAAGCTAATATGGCGAATCACAGATTTTATTTGTGGGATAGAAAAAGAGTTCATGCTCAAGGCATCAAATCCCATTGCGAGCAATAAAGGGATAGCTAAGGGGTCGCTGGCCATTTCACCACAAATACTGATGGGCTTTTTGGCCTGATGAGCCGCTTTTACAATTTGGAGCAGGGCTTGCAAAACAGCAGGCTGAAAAGGATCATAAAGGTTCGCAACGCGTGGATTATTACGATCCACGGCTAACATATATTGCGTTAAATCATTGCTACCCACGGATAAAAATTCAACGCGTTGCGCCAGAGAATGCGCTTGATAAATTGCTGAAGGTACTTCTATCATGATGCCAATCGGTGGTTTGCATACCTCAGGGTCTTCGCTCAACTCTTTTTCATAAGCTTGATCAATTAAGCTTAAGGCATGATCCGCCTCTGCAACACAGCTAATCATGGGTAACATAATTCGTAGATTATTAAGACCGCGATTTGCACGCAGCATGGCACGAATTTGAATGAGGAAAATTTCAGGGTGGTCTAACGTTACGCGTATTCCACGCCAACCTAAAAAGGGGTTGTCTTCTTTGATAGGAAAATAAGGCAATGCTTTATCTCCCCCAATGTCGAGTGTCCGCATCACCACGGGTCGTGGAGAAAATGCCGTTAATAATTGTCGATATAAACCATATTGTTCATCTTCAGCAGGGAAGCAATCACGGATTAAAAAAGGCATCTCGGTGCGATATAGACCAATGCCTTCCGCCCCTGCAGTTAAAGAAAGGTTTGCATCGGCCATTAAGCCGGTGTTAACCCAGAGTGAAATACTATAACCATCTAACGTTTCAGCGGGGAGATCGCGTAGCGCTTCTAAACTGTCAGAAAACTCACGTTGTCGATCGATTAATTCAATAAAGCTTTGTTTTAAGGTCGCTGAAGGCGCCACAATCAGTTTTCCTTGTGTGCCATCTACAATCAAGGTTTGTGCTTCTAGCTGATTGACAGGTAAGTTTTCTACCCCAGTAATCGCGGGAATTCCGAGCGAACGTGCCAAAATGGATAGATGTGAATGACTGGACCCTTTTACAGAGACTATACCTACTAAACGACCTTCAGGGACTTCAGCTAAAGCAGAGGGGGAAACCTCTTCCCCAACTAAAATAGTTTTTTCAGGATAAAGAATAGGAGTGATTTGACCATGTTGTAAGTGCATTAAGATACGGCGGCCTAAATCACGTAAGTCCGCAGCTCTTTCACGTAAATAATCATCATCCACTTTCTCAAATTGATGTACATGCGATGCTATAACTATCTGTAACGCGGCTTGTGCCCATTGATGTGTTTCTTGAATGACGGTAATGACTTCTTTCTCTAAACTTGCTTTGTCTAGAATCATTAGATAGACATCAAATAAAGCCTGCTCTTCCTCTGGCAAGACAGATAGCATGTGTTTTTTTAAACGTTGTATGTCGTTGCGTGCTGATTTAAACGCTTTTTTTATTTGAGTTATTTCACTTGAGATATTTTTTACTTGTTTATGTGGTACAGCCTCTAAATCCGCAAAGGGGTAAGCAACAACAACTTGACCCACCGAAATGCCAGGTGCACTCGGGATTCCTTGGAAAATAATATCTGTCTGGACTTGTTTTTTATTTTCCTTAAAAGAAATCTCGCCCGTGGCTTCAGCATGCGCTAACACGCCGCCTAATTGCGCCGCCATGGTTACTAAAAAAGCTTCTTCGGTCTCATCAAAACAACGTTGTTCTTCTTGCTGTACAACGAGCACACCCAATAAAGCACGATTGTGAACAATAGGGACGCCTAGGAATGCTTTATAACGTTCTTCTCCTAGGCCGTGTACATAGAAAAAATCCTTGTGTTCGGGCGCATTATCAATATTGAGTAGTTCTCGACTTCTACCAATTAATCCGACCAAGCCCTGATCAAAGGTTACCCGCACTTTTCCTACAAAACTGGGGTTTAGACCATCTGTTGCTAATAGAACGTAGATTTTTTTATCATCCAATAAAAAAACAGTACAGGATTGCGTATGCAACGCCTCGCGAACACGACTCACTAATATTTGTAAGGCTTGTTCAAAACGCTGTGCGCTGCTAACTTCCTGAACAATACGACGAAGCACCTTCAACATAGGCAAATACCTAACAAATTAATGATTTGAACCTAAAAAGAGAGGGGTTAAAACGGTAATAGCAATACTCTTCGCTATCGCGCCTATTAAAAAATCTAACCTAAATAACTTGTTTACGTTTATTCAACTTTTTCTACCAGCGCTGAACTATCTGCTAATTTATTTATCCTTTTTAGCTGTACACTACCTACGGGAAGTAATGTGGATAGCTCCTCTAATGCGCGGCGATAAACATGGCGCTTAAACGTTATAACTTGTCTTATAGGGTACCAATAGGGAGCCCAGCGCCAACGATCAAATTCAGGAGAGCGCGTAACGTCAAAACGAATTTTTTCAGGATCGCCCGTTAAACATAATAAAAACCATTTTTGCTTTTGCCCAATACATAAAGGCTGCACATGCGAACGTCTCAAGTGAGGTGGCAGCCAATAGTACAACCAGTTTTTTGTGCCACCCAATATTTTGACATCAGAGTCTTCTAGTCCTAATTCTTCATAGAGCTCTCTAAACAATGCTTGTTCAGGTGTTTCATCAATTTGCATTCCGCCTTGGGGAAATTGCCAGGCATGTTGACCAATACGACGTGCCCAAAGAACTTGGCCGCACTCGTTAGCAACAATAATTCCCACGCCTATACGGAAGCCTTCTGAATCAATCACACTGCTTTCTCCACATAAATTCTGGCTTATATTGTTTCACAAAAATAATAGGGGGTAAACCGCGATAAAATGCATTTTACATGCTTTTTTTAGATTATGTTTATAAATTGATAGCGACTATCAATTTAGCTAACATTTATAAGTAATTTACAGTAGATAAAGTTTAAGGTTGGCAGACAGCTTAGCGTATAGAATGGTAGCCGTTAATGACACCACCTTTAGATAAAACGATTTGCCAAAGTTGTAGATCGCGCGCTCTAAACGCACCTGCGCAAGCTAGAAGATAATACGTCCAAAGTCGATAAAACGTTTCATCATAATTATTTTGTAAAATACCCCAGTTTTCTGAAAAGTTTTTATACCAAGCCATTAAAGTGCGATCGTAATCGGCTCCAAAGTTATGCCAATCTTCCATCACAAAAAACTTTTCACAGGCTTTACCAATTTGTTGAATTGACGGTAAAACGCCATTTGGGAAAATATACTTATGGATCCAAGGGTTAGGGTAAGTGCATGAAACATTACTACCTATTGTGTGTAACAAAAATAAACCACTTTTTTTTTAAACAGCGGTGAACTATTTTCATAAAGTTAAAATAATTTTTAGGCCCCACATGTTCAAACATACCTATAGAACAAACACGATCAAAAGAACCTTCAATGCTGCGATAATCTGATAAACTAATTTCTACAGGAAGTCCGCGACAAAATTCTTTAGCGAATTGGTATTGTTCTTTGGATACGGTAATTCCATACACGGAAACGTTATAGTTTTCAGCTGCATATTTGCAAAAGCTGCCCCAACCACAACCAATGTCTAAAACGTGCATGCCTGGTTCTAATTGTAATTTTTTACACACTAATTCAAGCTTAGCCTGCTCTGCTTCTTCTAAGTTATTAGCATTTTTCCAATATCCACAACTGTAGGTGAGATATGAATCTAGCATCTTCTGATATAAAAGGTTTCCTTTATCGTAGTGCCGTCTACCTACTTCAAACGCACGCGATTTAGCTTGTAAATTCCAACCCACCATCAATATTTCTAATAGATTGCTTTCTAACACATAAAATAGAAAGTTTTTATTTTTTTTTATTTTTTTTCTAAGATCTATTCTTAAAAGAAAATAAAAAAATTGATCTAAGGCTTCACAATCCCACCATTTATCAACATAAGTCTCTCCCAATGCTAATACTGGATTTCTAATAATACGTTGATAAAATTTTTCATTATGGATCTGGATATCTGCTGGCTTATTACCATTGACTGTTATTCCAGCCGCAAGTAACAATTCTTGAACACATTTTTTGGCTTGATGTAAATTCATGTAATGACCTACTATAAAAAAACCTCGGTACCCTTACAACCGATAACAAGTTACGATATAGTCCATTGTCATGTAACAATTATATGCGATTTATATTGAATTATGTCTACGAATGCCTTAATAGAAAGTCTTCTTTCTAGTTCTTTGAATGAGAACCCTGGACCTCGCGCTCAACTTATTGAAACACATGTTTCCTGGGTTATTTTGACAGGAAAATATGCCTATAAGATAAAAAAGCCTGTTAATTTTGGATTTTTAGATTTTTCTACATTAGAAAAACGAAAACATTTCTGTGAGGAAGAACTACGGCTAGGTCAGCAATTTGCTTCAGAAATTTATCTTAGCGTCGTACCTATTAACGGGACCTTAGAACATCCACAGATTGATGGCACAGGTCCTATATTAGAATATGCCATTAAGATGCTGGAA
>CAMQQG010000239.1:0-20720 GCA_947034895.1 Rhytidiadelphus loreus | reverse complement strand
CGTCGGTCAACTGAGCGAACGGCGGCATCGGCACCGGGCCCCATTTGCCCGAGCCGCCGGCCTTGATGCTGGCCTGAAGTTTCGTCACGGCGCTGGGGTCGGCCTTGTACTTGCTGGCGACGTCGTGATAGGCCGGCCCCACGATCTTCTGTGCCACGGCATGGCAGCCGAGGCACGCATTGGCGTTGAGCAATGCCTGCACGTCGATCGCGCCACCTGTCGCAGTTCGGCTGCCGGCCGCGGGGGCGCTTGCCGGGGCCGCCGTGGGCGCAGCGGTCAGCGCCCGATCGGCCGCGGTCACGCTACCCGCGTCACCGTAAGTCGCGGCGAGGTAGACGCCGAGCAGCTTGATCTCCTGGTCGTCGATCGGGGCGCCGTACAGGTGCTGCATTTTGGTCATCTCGCCGGTCCACTGCGTCACCGTCATGCCCGGCGGCTGGTAGGCGATGTAGTCGGCGGAGTGGCAGATCGCGCACTTCTGCTGCGCGATCGCGAACCCGGGCAGGTTGGAGGGCTTGAGCTTCACGGTTTCGCCCGGCAGCTGGATCGGCTTCGGCGGTGCGGCAAACGCCGCTCCGGCGCTGAGGGCGCCCGCCAACAGGAATGCGGTACGCATCGACAAGGTGTGGATTCGGTTCATGGGCACACTCCGGTCAGGCGATCGTCACGGCGGTCGACTCGACGACATGGCGCCGATAGCCTGCCGGGTTCCAGTCCGCCGTCGCCGGCTGGCCCTCGCCCTTCTGGTTGACGGCCCGCACCATCAGCACGGCTTGGCCCTTCTGAGCGAACGTGACCGGTGCACGCCACTCACGGAATGAGTAGCGGCCGAGGTCCTTGCCGAGCGCGGCTTCGCGCCATTGCTGGCCGCCGTCGATCGAGACCTCGACCGTTCTGGTGCCCGCGCCGGCGTCGAACGCGATGCCCTTGAGCTCGACCGTGCGACCCGCCGGCAGCACGCCGCCGTTCTGAACGCTGGTGATGAAGCTGCGCACCGCGAGCGTCGAGATCGGTCGCGTCTTCGCGGCCGCCGTTCCCGGCGCGACACACTGACAGTCGTTGTCGGGCACGCGGTACGCCGTGGTCATGAACAGCGCATCGTGGCCTTCGAACGGGTGATCGAGCACTTCGATCTCCGACAGGTGCTTGACCCAGTAGGTGCCGAAGTAGCCCGGCACGATCAGCTTTACCGGGTAACCGTTGAGAAGTGGCAGGTCACTGCCGTTCATCGCCCACGCCAGCATCGGCTCGCCGCTCATCGCGTGCTCGATGTCGAGTGCCTTGCGGAAGTCCGAGGTGGCTGGCAGCACCGGCGTGTCGAGTCCGTCGAAGGTGACCTGCTTCGCGCCCGCGCCGACACCGGCCTTCTCGAGCACCTTGCGCAGTGGCACGCCGGTCCAGCGCGCATTGCCCATCGCGCCGTTTGCGAGCTGCGCGCCGAACACGCGCGGTGACGAGAAGCCGCGGCTGTTGCCGGAACACTGGTTCACGGCGACCACCTCGACAGGCTCGGCGATCGCCTTCAGTTCGGCGAGCGACAAGCTGAGCGGCGTGCCGACCGTGCCCGTGACGCTCAGCCGATACGTCGCGAGATCGACGGCGAGCGGGATGTTCGCCAGGTGATATCGCACGAAAAATGCATCGTTCGCAGTGATCGGCCCTTCGTTGAAGACCGAGAACGGCGTCTCCAGGTGCGGCGGCCGGGTGTGCACGCGGATCAGCGGCCGCTTGCCGGGGTACTTCACCAGGGGCCGCGGTCCATCGGCGAAGCTCACGCCTTCACCGGTCTGCGTCGCTGCGAACGCGGCGAGCGGCGAAGCGGCGAGTGCCAGCAGGCCCGCGCCGCGGACGAACCGGCGCCGCGGGTCGTTCAGCAAAGTGGGATCGTGCGATTGACTCATGGCGTTGTCTCCTGGAGGGGTCAGCGATCAGCAAGGGATCGGCGACGGATCAAATGGGCCGCGACGGCGCGGCCAGCGTGCCGACGACGCGGTTGCTCGCACGGTCGACCTTCGCCACGCTCAGGTCGACGTTCAATACATAGGCCAGGGTGCCGTCGCGCGTGAAGACGATCGCCTGGCGCGGCTCCTTGAAGCCGGTGATCGTGGCCACGACTTTTTGCGTCGCCGCCGAGATCACCGAAACCGTGTTGTCGCCGAGGTTGCCGGCATAGACGAACTGCCCGTCGGGCGACAAGGCCGCGCCGTACGGGTCCTTGCCGACCGCGATGGTGGTGGTGATGGCGCGCCTGTCGACATCAACCACCGCGATCGTGTTGCTGCCGCTGTTGGCGGCGAAGATCGTCTTGCCGTCGGCCGTGACCGAGATCGCACGAAGCTTGTCGAAGCCCTTGATCTCGCCGGTGATCTTGTCAGTCGCGGTGTCGACGACGGTGATCTTGTCGCCCAGGAAGTTGGTGACGTACAAGGCCTTGCCGTCCGGGCTCAGGCGAACGCCCTGGCGCGGCTGCGCGAGACCGGTGACGACGGCGCGTGGTTGCTGCGTCGCGAGGTCATAGCGCGTCACGGTGCTGGCGGCCTGGTTGTTGACGTAGAGCGTGCTGCCGTCCTTGCTCAGCGTGGTGCCGAACGCACCGGCGCCGGCCGGCACGCTGCTCACGGTCTTGAGCGTCGCGGTGTCGATCACGGCGACGGTGCCCAGGCTGCTGTCGGATACGTAGAAGCGCTCACCTGCGGGCGCGAAGACGATATTGCGCGGCGTCACGAAGCCGTTCAGCACGGCGCGGACCTTGCCGGTGGCGAGGTCGTAGACGATCACGTCGGGCCGCTCGCTGTACGACACGACCGCCGTGCGCTCGTCGGGGCTGACCGCGAGCGAGTTGTTGCGAATGTTGCCGTCAAAGGTCCAGCGGGCTGCGGCAGCCGGCGTGGCTGTTGCGGGCGCTGCGGTCATGCCGGCAGTGGAGCAGGCGGCGGCGAGTGCCGCGACGCATACGGTGACGGTGAAGGTGACGTGTTTCATCAAGTTCTTTCGATCGGAGATGTCGGATGCTTGTTGGGACAGACGGACGGCTTGCACCGTTGATTCCATCGGTCCGCAAATAAAGTCGGCCGCGTGTATCAGGCGAACAGCGCGGTGACGCCGGCATTGATCGCGATGCCGCCACCGATCAGCCACGCGAACAGCAGCGCTGCGAGGGCCAGCGGCTTGATGCCGGCGTTGCGAATCGCCGAGATGTGCGTGGTCAGGCCGAGCGCCGCCATCGCCATCGCGAGCATCACGGTGTCGATGTCGATCGCTGCGCTGACCACCGGCTTGGGCAGGATGGCCAGTGAGTTCAAACCGGCCACCGCGACGAAGCCGAGCGCGAACCAGGGGATCACGATGCGGCCGGGCTTTTGCGCGGCCTCGTGCGCAACCGTGCCGGGGGTGGCTTCGGCAACGTCCTTCGAACGCGACAGGTACGCCGACAGCACGATCAGGAACGGCGCCAGCATCATTACGCGCACCATCTTCGCGATGACCGCAGTGTTGGCTGCTTCGTCGCTGATGGCGTGGCCCGCAGCGACGACCTGCGCGACTTCGTGGATGGTCGAGCCGGCGAAGATGCCGTAGGCGCTCGGCGACATCGAGATCAGATGGTGCTGCTCGTTCAGGTGATACAGCACCGGGTACAGGAAGATCGCCAAGGTGCCGAACACCACCACGGTCGAGACGGCGACCGTCACCTGTTCGGCCTTGCCGCGCACCACCGGCTCGGCCGCCATTACTGCAGCGGCGCCGCAAATCGAGCTGCCGGCACCGATCAGCATCGCGGTCTTGCGGTTGAGCCCGAACACGCGGGTGCCGACGAACCACGACAGCGCAAAGGTGCTGCACAGCACGGTCGCATCGATCACCACGCCGGTCAGGCCGACATGGCCGATGTCCTGGAAGGTCAGGCGAAGACCGTAGAGGATGATGCCCAGGCGCAGGAGGTTCTGCTTCGAGAACGTGACGCCCAGCGCGCTCGCTGCGGCGATGCGCGGGTAGGCAGTGTTGCCGACCAGCATCCCGAGCACGATCGCGAGGGTCAACGCGCTAATGCCGTTGGCCTGCAGCCAGCCGATCTTGCCAAGTTCGATCGCGACGAAGGCCAGCATGCCTGCCAGCACCAGGCCGGGCAGGAAGCCGCCGACACGCTGCCAGCCGGTGTGCAAGCGTTGGCGCGAGAGGGCGGCGACAGTGGCGTGAGCGGACATGTGGGTCTCCTGGTGCGCTGGATTCGGGTCGGTGTGACGCATGAACGAACTTTGAGGCTCGAACATCGATCTGGGAAACGGATAGTTCCGATATAACCTAGCGGAATATTGGGTAACTAGAGTTCCGGCATGCGACTCACTCTGCGCCAGTTGCACATCTTCACGGCGGTGGCCGACACCGGCAGCACCACCGCCGGCGGGCTGCAAGTCGCGCTGTCGCAGTCGGCAACCAGCGGCGCGCTGAACGAGCTCGAAGCGCTGCTCGGTACGCGCCTCTTTGACCGCGTCGGCAAGCGCCTGGTACTGAACGACACCGGCCGGGCGCTGCTGCCACACGCCCGCGCGTTGCTGGATGGCGCACTGAGCATCGAGCACCAGTTCGGCATTGGCGGCACCGCCGAACCGGGCCTGGGCATCGTCACGCAACTGCGCGTCGGTGCCAGCACGACCATCGGCAACTACCTGCTGCCCGCTTTGATGGCGAGCCATCTGCGCGCATCGCCCGCCACCGGCATAGACGTGACCATCGGCAACACCAGCGAGATCGCCATGGCAGTGGCGCGACTGGCTGTGGACGTGGGGCTGATCGAAGGCCCGTGCCACGAACCCGAGCTTAGGGTGCGACCCTGGCGGGAGGACGAACTGGTGATCGTCTGCGCCCCGTCGCACGCCCTCGTGCGCGCCGACCTGCGCACACGCGTCGGGCTGAAGGCGCTGCGGCAACAGCACTGGCTGGTGCGCGAGCCGGGCTCGGGCACCCGCGAAGCTGTCGAGCACGCTCTTCTGCCGCACCTGCACCAGTGGGAGCAACCGATGCAGCTCGGCAGCACGGAAGCGATCAAACAAGCTGCGGCGGAGGGGCTGGGGCTGGCGTGCCTGTCTCTGTGCGCGGTACAGGACCTTCTCACCCTGAAGCGACTCGTGGTGGTCAACAGCACGTTGCCACGGTTGACGCGGCGCTTCTACCTGATCCACCACCGGCAAAAGCAGTTCTCGGCCAGCCTACAGCGCTTCGTCGCGCATTGCGAGGCGGTGTGACCTGAACAGTTTTCCGACGGCTGTGGAATATCGATGGCATGCCGTGCGTCCATCCCAGTGTTCCTCAACCATTTCACAGAGACTCAACCATGAACATCCGCCTGCTTCCTACCCTCGCCCTTTCGATTGCCGCCGCTTTCACCACGCTGGCGCAAGCCGAACCTGCTGCCAAGATGGCCGGTGGCATGCTGGTCAACACCAGCGGCATGACGCTCTACACCTTCGACAAGGACGCCGCCGGCAGCGGCAAGAGCGCGTGCAACGGCCCGTGCGCCACGCTATGGCCGCCCGCCGTTGCCGCCGCCGATGCCAAGCCCGAAGGCGACCTGACTGTCGTCACGCGCGACGACGGCGCTAAGCAATGGGCCTACAAGGGAAAGCCGGTCTACACCTACTCGGCCGACAAGAAGGCCGGCGATATGACGGGCGACAACTTCAAGGACGTTTGGCACGTCGTCAAGTGAACCTCCACGCGATGACCCGCTGACCCTCCATGCGCGCACAAGACGAAGCCGAGATCGTCGCCTGCATCCCCAGCCTGCGCCGCTACGCGCGCGGGCTGGTTTCGGATCGCGACCGTGCCGACGATCTCCTGCAGGACACCCTCGAGCGGGCATGGTCGCGCTTCTCGATGTGGCAGAAGCGCGGCGAGGTGCGCGCGTGGATGTTCGGCATCATGCATAACCACTTCATCGATCGGCTTCGCGCCCAGCGCAGCCGCCCGGAAGACAGCGCCGGGGACGATGTGCTGGAACTGCCGCAGCGGGCGCAGCAGGCCGACGCGCTGGAGATGCGTGACCTCGACCGCTTGCTGCAGCGCTTGCCGCCCGAGCACCGTGAAGTGCTGTTGCTGGTCGCGGTCGAGGAACTGAGTTATCAGGAGGTCGCCTCCGCACTAGGCGTGCCGATTGGCACCGTGATGTCCCGCCTGTCTCGCGCCCGCACGCGGCTGCGTGAAGAGATGCAAGGACGCGCCGCGCCGGCAAGCAGAATTCAACGTGTGAAATGACCATGGATGAGCACAAACCCAAAGGCATCGACTCGGGCCCAGCGGCGCCGATCACCGAGGCCGACCTGCATGCCTACGTCGATCGGCAGCTCTCGAACGAGCGGGCCGCACTGGTAGAGCAGTTCCTCGCGACGCATCCCGAGGAGCAGGAGCGCGTGCGCGACTGGCGGCAGCAGAACGCGGTGTTGCACGGCCTGCTCGACCCGGTGATCGACGAGCCTCTGCCGATGGGCCTGCCACTGTCGCCCATCGCGAAGGCGTTCCCCTGGCGTGGCCTCGCCGCGGGCGTGCTGGTCGCCCTCCTGAGCGGTGGCTCGGCGTGGTCGCTGCGCGGTCACCTGGACGCCGATGCGGCGCGCCTAGCCTTCGCGAACCAGGCGGCTTCAACCCCCATCACGATGGCATCTGGAAACGGCGAGCTGACCGGCTTCGCGCACCGTGCCGCCGTCGCCCACGTGGTCTACAGCCCCGAAGTGCGTCGCCCGGTGGAAGTGGGCGCCGATCAGGAACAGGCCTTGGTGACCTGGCTCACCAAACGCATGGGCACCGCGGTCAAGCCGCCATCGCTTGCGAGCCTTGGCTATGAACTTATTGGCGGTCGTTTGCTGCCGGGTGACAAGGGGCCGGTAGCGCAGTTCATGTACGGCGCGGCGGGTGGTCAACGCCTGACCCTGTACGTGACGCGCGAGGTACCGGGGCAGGAAAATACTTCGTTCAAATTCGGCAATGACGGCCCGGTGAACGTGTTCTATTGGGTCGAGGACCATTTCGGCTACGCCATCTCGGCCGGCGCTGATCGAGCCGAGTTGATGAAGGTGTCGCAAGAGGTCTATCGGCAGTTGAAGCCGGGCTGAGCGGATCAGTTCCCGGCCGCTCGACGCGGTCGACCCGCGCCGCGCGATGTAGTCGAGATTCACGTCACCGCGCGGGGCCGCTGCGACCAACTACCGACATGGCCTGTCGGTTCAAACGCCCGTTTCGGCTGCGCAACGGTTCACTTCGCAGCTGCTCACCCTATTAATGGAGAAGTCGATCGACAGCGTCGAGTTGTCGTGCCAGGACGCGAGCGGCCGTCGACGCGGCGGAAAGACATGAAGCAGCCATTCGCGACCGTCTGGAGATGTCCGTATCGAGCCGCAGGCGGCCGTCCCGCGATCGGCTACTACACGACCAACGGCAGACATTGCTTTGGCTGCACAGATCGGTGGTGCGCAAAAGTAATATGTACAGCGTTCTCGACCAGCGAGCCGCGTCGGTTCAGGCCCAAGCTGATCGACGGGACATAGTCTGACACTGGACATAGTTTCGCCTATGTTGAGCAGGCCATAGTCTGAAGACGCCGGCCAGCATCTGGTACGAACTCGCACCGTCGTGGCTGTTGATCAGGATGATTTCGTTCGCCTCCGGCTTGGCGCTCGCCTGCCCTGCATGTCGCATGCGGATCATGTGCTTGGTGAACTCGGCCTTGCCTTCGACACGGCTCTGACCCTGCGCGACCATGAAGGGCTCGAAACCTTCTTTGCGCAGACCGCGCAGCACGTCGATGGTCGGGATGTAGGTGTAGCGCTCGGAACGGCTGGCGTGCTTGCCTTCGGCGAACACGGACGGTGCGGCGCCGCGCATCTGGTCTTCAGACAGTGGGGCGTCGCCGCGCAGCACGCGGGTATTGCGGGCAAAGCGCGTGGCGAGTGTGGGAGTTGCGTACATGTCGGTTCCTTCAATCAATGGAATGAGCGTGAAGGGGCGGAACGCCGGGCGTCCCGCCCGGTGTGGTCAAAACGGGATGTCGTCGGTTTCGTCGGCGGCAGGCGCCTTCGCGGCCGCCTTGCGGACGCGGACCGGCTTCGTCGAGCTGGCGCGCTGCGCCGGTTTCGCCTGCGGCACGGGCGCACCGTCACCCGGCGCCGAGCCCTGCTTCGAGCGGATCGCCTCGCCCTCGGCCTTGGTGTCGAGGTAGTCGATCTCTTCGGCCGTGAAGGTCATCGTGTAGACCGTCTCCCCGTCCTTGTCGTAGTTGTTGTTCTGCACCCTTCCCACCACGTTGACGTGGCTGCCCTTGCCGAGGTACTGCGCCGCGCTCTCGGCCTGTTTGCCCCACAGCGTCCACTGGATCGCGGTCGATTCCTCGCCGCGGTTGTCGCCTTCTCCACGCCCACCGCGCCGGGTGTTGCTGATGGCGGTCAGCGTGGCCTTGGAAATGGGGCCGTCGCGGCCCTCGACGGAATTGAGCCGGACGGCGCCGGCCAGATGTGCATTGCGTTGCTCGACACGAACGAAAGCCATGATGGAACTCCTCATCGGAAGAACCAGCCGCATCCCGTCTTGGGCTGCTGAAAACTGATCCTTCTGCTCGGACTTCCTCGCTCCCGCCCACGGGCGGGCGGGGGGTGGGCACGGCCCCTTTCCTCACGGGAAGGGGTGGGGGATGGGTGGTGTTCTTCGGCAGCCGAAGCAGTGAGCCAGTTACCCGGCCCACCGCTTTGAAGTTCCCCCCACAAGTCCCCCTCACACCTGACGGGGGCGCAGCTGGGGGGAGCGCGGTGGGACGACTGGCGCACGCGCTGCCCTCCCCTTCGGGCGACGCAGCGTCGCGGCCGATGTGCCAGCTTGTCTGGCGCGGCGGTTGCAGCGGAGACGCCCGCCCAGGACATGAGGCCCGGCGCCTCTGCGGCCGACGTGACACCAAGCGCAGCGACTGGCGCGGCGGTCGAGCCGGGCCGATCACTTCATTGGATTCAGCGGCCCGGCATCGGGCATGGCGGGTGACCGGGGGTGACGATCTGGCCGGCGTGCAGTGAACGAAGCGCAGCGGAGAGACCGGAACGCCGGCCAGTTCGTCAAGCGGGCCTCGTTCACGTACCCGTGAAGGAAACAAGGCCCGCGCTCCCCGGACACGGGAACGGGCCGCTGTCGTGATCCATGCCGGCAGCGCCGGCCTGACCGTGTTGCGTGAGGGATGGCCGCCCGAAGGGGCGAGACGCTGGGCCTTTGACAGCGGCTCGACGCGCAGCGCAACAGCCGGGCCCGCGAAGCGGGACACGCCCTCAGCGCCGATGCAAATCTGACCCACCGCGCCGATCCAATATTGACCCGGGGATGGATGCCGACCGTATGACGGTCGGCTGTGGATAAGTGTAGGTCTATGCCTGGTTCGCTGACCTCCCGAAGGTGGTGGTGTTCGCGCCGGGGAAGACGTGAAGGCCGTAGGCCGTAGCGGATTCCCCGGCGCGGCGCTCGCTCAGATCTCGGCCTCCTGCAGCGGCTGTTTGTCAGCCCGTCGCGCCTGCTCGCGCGCCTTGATGCGCTTCTTTGCCACGGCCGAGCTGTGCAGGAACCGGTAGCTCTCGTTGCCCGTCTCGACGATGTGGCAGTGGTGCGTGAGCCGGTCGAGCAATGCCGTCGTCATCTTGGCGTCGCCGAACACCTTGGACCATTCGGCGAAGTCGAGGTTGGTCGTGATCACCACGCTGGTGTGCTCGTAGAGCCGGCTCAGCAGGTGGAACAGCAGCGCCCCGCCGGCCTGACTGAACGGCAGGTAGCCCAACTCGTCCAGGATCACGAGGTCCATGCGCAGCAAGCTGAGCGCGATGCGTCCGGCTTTGCCCTGGCTCTTCTCCTGCTCGAGCGCATTGACCAGGTCCACCGTCGAGTAGAACCGCACGCGTTTGCCGTGCCGCGTGATGCCCGACACACCGATGGCGGTTGCCAAGTGCGTCTTGCCCGTGCCCGGTCCGCCGACGAGCACGACGTTCTGCGCGGCGTCGGTGAACGCCAGCTCGGCCAGCGTGTGGATGAGCTTGGCGTCCACCGCAGAGCCCTCGAAGTCGAAGCCCGCCAGGTCGCGGTGCACCGGGAACTTCGCCGAATGCATCTGATGGCTGACCGAGCGCATCGCACGGTCGGTCGTCTCGGCCTGCAGCAGATGCTCGAGCAGCCAGCGCGAGCTCTCCAAGGCGGCCCCACCGCCACCACACCCCCCTTGCTCGACCAGATCGGTCCACGCGCCGGCCATGCCGTGCATGCGCAACTGTTTGAGTTCGACGGCCAACTCACGCATGGTCGGCCTCCTCGGTGGCGGCGCTGGCGGTGTCGGCACCGTGACGCAGGCTGTCGTAGCGCTCGGTGTCGGCCAGCGGCGGCGTCGACACCTGCAGCACCGTGGCCGCGCTCTGCGGCGTCGGCACGGCGTTCAGCCGGGCCAGCACGTTGAGGACGTGCTCGACGCTGACGCGGCCCTGACGCGTCGTCTCCAGCGCCAGTTCCACCGCCACCAGCACGGCGTCCAGGCCCGCCGTCGGCACGATCGCCAGCACCTGCGCCATGACGCGGTCGCCGCCCGGGTCGCGCAGCAAGGCCCGGCGCAACTGCTGCAGCGGCTCGGGCATGTCGGCGAAGGGCGCCCCGTTGCGCAGCGCCCCGGGCTTCCTCTGCACCAGCGGGATGTAGTGTTCCCAGTTGTACTGGGTCTGCCCGCGGTCGCTCAAGCGCTCGTGGCTGGCGACCACCGCGTCGTCCACCACGATGACGATCCTGCCCGGGTACAGCCGGGTGCTCACCGCCTGCCCGGCCAGCTCGCACGGCACCGAGTACCGGTTGCGCGCCACGACGACCAAGCACGTGCTGCTGACCCGCGCCGAGTTCTCCACGTAGCCGTCGAAGGGCTCGGGCATCGGCATCAGGTGCGGCCGCTCGTTGTCGAGCATCTCGGCCACGCTGAACCGGTCGTGCTCGGGATGGCGAACCTCGTCCCACAACGCCCGGCACCGGTCGCCCAGCCAGGCGTTGAGTTCGACGAAGCTGCCGAACTTCACCTGGGCCGCCTCGATCCAGATCCGACGCCTGCTGTCCTGCACGTTCTTCTCGACGACTCCCTTCTCCCAACCCGAGGCGACGTTGCAGAAGTCGGCGTCGAAGAGGTAGTGCGCACACATCACGGCGAAGCGTTTGTTGACGGTGCGACCCTTGCCTCGTCTGACTTTGTCGACGGCGGTGCGCATGTTGTCGTAGATGCCGCGCCGGGCAATGCCGCCCATGGCGGCAAACGAGCGGGTGTGTGCGTCGAACAGCATCTCGTGGCCCTGGCTCGGATAGGCCACCAGCCAGAACGCGCGGCTCGCGCACAGCTTCAGGTGCGAGACCTGCATCCGGTAGTAGATGCCACCCACCACCAGGCCTTCCTCGCTCCAGTCGAACTGGAACGCCTCGCCGAGTTCGAATACCAGCGGCACGAACGCCTTTGCAGCAATGGACTGGCCCTCACCCTGGCGCCCCCCCCGCACGAAGTCAGTGACGCGGCTGTAGCAGCCGGCGTAGCCCTGCGCCTTGATCTGCGCGTGCAGCGCGCGCGCCGTGCGACGCTCGTGCCTCGGGCGGTGCGCGTCAGCCTTCAACGCCAGCTTGAGCGTTTCGTGGTGCGCCGTGAGCTTGCTCGCTGCCTCTCGGCGCTGGTACTTCGGCTCCTCCAACACCGGCGCCTTCAGCCACTTGCGCACCGTGTTGCGCGACAGACTCGTCAGCCGCACGATCTCTCGAACAGACCTCTTCTCGCGGAAATACATCCGCCGAACCTTGCCAATCATGGCCATGGTGATCACTCCTTCGCCCCTGCTCGACAAAGAGGCAGGGTAGGTTGAACACCCGGGTCAAATTTGAATCGGCACTACGGCTCTAGGTGGGTCAGTTTTCGGTCGGCGTCAACAGCGTGTACGTCTGCCTCAGGGCATCAACCAGCTGCGTCTTCTCCCGATTCGTCAGGAGGTGCCGGTCGATGCCCAGGTCTTTTTTTAGGAGTTCATTCGCCTTCTTCAGCAGGTCCTGCTCGAGCCGCAGGCGCCGGACGTCTTGTCGAAGTGCCTCGACCTGCTGTTCCAGCTCGGCTCGTTGGGAGCTGGACGGGGAATCATCCTTGCGCTTCATGGGTGCGGATGCGTCGTGGCCGAGGAGCTGATTCTTCCAGTTGTACAGCGCTGGCCTAGACACGCCCAGCTCCTGGGCCACCGACTGCGCGCTTCCTTGTCGCAGGCACAAGGCGATGACCGCAGACTGCTTCATTGCAGGCGTCAGCTCATGGGCTCGGCCAACCACGCGCGTTCGGGTCTCCGGATGCAGCTCTTGAACCCATGCAGAAAGCAGTGTCCGAGATGGATAGCCCAGCGCCTTGATCGTCGCCGCGAGGCAGCGGCCATGCTCCTGGTAGTGCCTGACGGCCACCTCTTTCTGCGCCTGCGAGTATCTCTGTCGGCGCACGTAGCCAGCAGACAGGTCGAAGCGCTGCTCGTACTCCCGGTGCCAGCTCTTGAGCGCGTTCTTCGTCGGGTAGCCGAGCTGACGAATGGTCAAGCCGACCCGTTTACCGAGCTTGATGTACAGCCGCACGGCTCGAAGCCGATCTTCGTATGAAAACATGAACTACCCTTTCAAGTAGTCCAAGAATTCGTCCGCACCTCCGGTGGCTCAAAATTCAGTCGGCGCCAACAACCGGGGGAACCGCGGCATTGAGGTGCACGTTCCAAGCAGTCTCACCTGCTGCTCGGACGGCAGCAAACTTCGACATCGCTGCCGTCATTGGCTCCCTCGTGAACACGCTGTTGCTGGTGTCAATGTCCTCCGCTTTGTCGGCGTACAGGTAGATGCGATGAACGTTCTCGTCGGTTTCGACCACGCGCCGGAGCACGAACTTGCCATCCCAAGTGAAAGCCATCCGACCCCTCCGAAGGTAACTATTGGTATTCGCGCTGGAGTATCGGGGTGGCACCGTCGGCGCGCGACCCCTAATGTTTCCACGGCCTTGCCGTCGACTTTGCTCAGTGATGGCAATGTGGCTCATCGCGCTGTCGGGCGCCATCACCATCGTGCCGCCGGTGGCCGGTCACGAGCGTGGGCAGGTACGGGTTCACGTCGTGCACGTAAAGCACGTAAAGCACGTAAAGCACGTAAAGCACGTAAAGCACGTAAAGCACGTAGGGCACGTAGGGCACGTAGGGCACGTAGGGCACGTAGGGCACGTAGGGCACGTAGGGCACGTAGGGCACGGTGTCGATGATTAGGTCGAAGCTGCCCGCCACGCCAGCCATCTGCGCCTCGTCGCTCGACAGCACGATGTGGTCGGCACCGAGGCGGCGCGCATCGGCTTCCTTGCCAGCCGAGCGTGTGAAGAGCGTGACCTCGGCGCCCATCGCTTTCGCTAACTTCAGCGCCATGTGGCCGAGGCCGACGACTGTGACCTGGCTGCTGGCACCGACGTTCCAGTGGCGCAGCGGCGAATAGGTCGTGATGCCGGCGCACAGCAACGGCGCGGCACCCGCGAGGTCGAGCTCCGCGGGAATCGTCAACGCGAAGTCCTGCGAGACGACAACCTTCTCGGAGTAGCCGCCCTGGGTCGGCTGGCCATCGTGGCGGTCGACGCTGTTGTAGGTGTCGACACGGCCACGCTCGCAATACTGCTACCAGCCCTTGCCGCAGGCGGCGCAGTGACGGCACGAATCGACTATACAGCCGACACCGACGCTGTCGCCTGCCTTGAAGCGCGTCACCTTGCTACCGACCTCGACGACGCGGCCGACGATCTCGCGCCCCGGCACCATCGGGTACTTGGCGTTACCCCAGTCGTTGCGCACGTTGTGCAGGTCGGAGTGGCAGACGCTTCGTCCCGCGCTGGCTGATCCCCGAGATGCCCTGGCCAGTGGCGATCGCACTCGGCCCATCGTCGCACCACCCGACGCGGCGGCAGCGACCGCGGTGATGAGACAAGTCCAGCTGCCGCACATGCAGTTCGCGCTGACCTTCGGCGTGTGGATCGCGGCCGAAGCCATCGGCCTCTCAGGCATCCTGACGCTCGTGGCGTTTGCGATGACGATGGCGCGGCGCGGCGGCCCGCAGATGCCGGCGCGCATGCGCATCCCGATCTTCGCTGTGTGGGAGACGGTGGTGTTCGTCTTGAACGCCTTTGCTTTCGTCCTGATCGGCATGCAGCTGCGGCCGATCTGGTCGCGGCTGGAGGCAGGTGGGGCGCGCACCGATGCGCTGTGGGTGGCAGGGGTGGTGTTGGCCGTCACCATCGCCGCGCGCTTCGCGTGGGTGAGGGGCTATGGCGCGCTGATGCGCTGGCGTCACGACCGCGCGGGAGCGAGCGCCAGCGTGAAAGCGCAGCCGCGGCCGACGGTCGGCAGCGGCATCGTGGTGTCGTGGGCCGGCATGCGCGGCATCGTTACGCTCGCCGCTGCATTCGCGATCCCAGAGACGCTGGCGAACGGCGCGCCCTTCCCCTACCGCGACCTGATCCTGCTGTGTGCTTTCGCCGTCGTGCTGGGAACCCTGGTGATGCAGGGTCTGACGATGAAGCCGCTGATCCGCCGCATGGGCCTGATCGACGACGACCCCGTTGGCCGTGAAGTTCAACTCGGGCGCACCCTGCCTTATCAGGCGCTGCTGAACGCGATCCAGGATGACGACACCCTCGTGGCCAAGTTGCTGCGCAAGGAATACGGCGCAGTCATCGCCCAGAACACCAGCCATGACCGGGACGCCCCGGTCGATGACGTTCCAGGCGGCCCACTCAGGCGTCATGCCATCGCCGTTGCTCGGCAACGCGCCTTCGAGCTGCGCCGCGACGAAGTCATCGGCGACGACGCCTACCGGGTGTTGGTACAGGAACTGGACTGGGCCGAATTGAGCGCGGGCGGGAGCGTTCGGAGCTGAGAGCTAATAACGGCTGCGCACCGCGCGGTCACCGGCTATGTCGTGCCTGCGGCATCAAGCCCTCGTCCTCGGGCGGTGTCTCGCCCCTTACGGGCTTCCAGAGCTGCCTTGTTAGACGACAAGGCGATCCGCCGGCACCACCGGCTGTCCGTTGACGAACGCCTGGCCGTCACGAACCTCTAAAAGCATGTCACCAAACCGACCGTGCCACACGTAGCGGAGCACGTCGGCGCTTGCGAGCGGCAACTCGGGCTCGTTGGGATCGACGGCGCCGACGTGGACTTCAGGCAGGAGGGGCGGGGTGGTCATGGTGGGTGGTTCGGTGCTGCTCAAGATGCCCGCGCTGTTGGCAGGTCCCGCCAGTTGGTCGTGTAGTTCGGCGTCTTCAGGTCCTGGCGCATGGCAAAGCGGCGCTTGTCACCAGATTTACCGGAAAGGCCGGCGCTGGCCACCGCAACCGGCCTAGGTCGGAAGCGGTCACTCAGGCCGTCGATCGCGCCCATGAGCTTCGCGCCGTCAGGCTCCGAGGCGCCCAAATCAAGCTCGCCTTGCTTAACGCTGCACGGCTGCAGGTCGATCGCCGCGAGCAAGCCGATTGCCGTGATACTGTTCATATCCACAGTATAAAGAGCGGACGGCCGTTGCGGTGTCGCTGTCCACGTGGCGTTCACGTCTTGCCGCCGGCAAGGTCGCAGCCGTACTATCCGCCTCGGCGCATTGGTCGGCGCCTGCTGCTCACCCTGGCAAACCCTCGCGGGACGACGTCGTTTTACCCTTGTCCGTTCCCCTCTGTGGTCGAACGTCGGCAGTGAGCACCGTCGCGTTCGCCTCAGAACCAAGGAACCGACATGCGGCAAGTACCGACGACGGAAGCGACCGTCGACGCCCTCAAGAGACAAGCAAAGAAGCTGCAGCGCAAGAACGGCGGCAAGCACGTCGACCTGCTTGATCGCGTCGCGCGATCAAGCGGCTATCTGCACTGGCACCACGTCCTGCAGTGCCTTCACGGTGGCACAAAGCTTCGCGGCCTGGAAGCGCTCAACCGCGAGTTGGCGTTAATCACCGAGGCGGCGCACGCGGGTCTGACCAAGGTCATCGTCAGCGGACCAGAGGCGCTGCGCCTGATGCCGCTCGTCTTTTTCGCGAGCGAGGGCGACGCGTGGTTGCTGAATCCGCGTGACGGCATTGCGGCTTGCCTCGTCTGGCGAGGCGCTGTTCAAACGTCACCCTTCGTCGACGAAGGTGACGACGTGGCGGTGCAGTTCATCGGCGAATACAAATTCGACGGCGCCGCGTTCGTCGTCGACGCCGAGCACCCCGACATCGGTGTACGGAGGATCCTCGGCTACCCCGTCGACGAGCTGCGCGACATCATCGACGAACGGCTGCCCGAGCTGAAATTTAATTCACTTTTCCTGCAGGAAGATGCGCTCGAACTGACCCCCGAGCTGATGACCAAGCTGGAAGCGGAAGGCTGGCAGCGCGAGGCCCTTGAAAATTACAAGAAGACGGGAGCGCGCTACTCGCCCGGCCGCGACGCGTTCGTCACACCGCCGGTTTCCGAGGTTTTCTGACGCGCCCCGGAGAAGTGGCGAGGGGTTGCTCGGGCGCCGCCGACCGAACAGCCAGGAAAGTGCCTTCATCCGGTGTCACGTTCTCGTCCCGCCGCGTCCCAGAGAGACCCTGAAAAGTCCAGCGTCTGTGTACCCCTCCGTATACCCCTCAGGGTTTAGAAGGAGCAACGGGTTAGCCCCTCTTCAGAGCTAACCCGTTGATTTTATTGGTCGGGACGGCGGGATTCGAACTCGCGACCCCTTGCACCCCATCTTGACCCGCTCAAGCAAGTTCCGGTTGGATGTTTTTTGGTGGATAGAAACGCAAAACGGGGCGTAAAGCCCCGTGTTTGCTTGAATGTTGGCGGAGTGGACGGGACTCGAACCCGCGACCCCCGGCGTGACAGGCCGGTATTCTAACCAACTGAACTACCACTCCAAGTGGCTTCCGGCGCGGTTTTAGCGCATCGCAAGTGCCACACAACTTGGCGTCCCCTAGGGGATTCGAACCCCTGTAGCCACCGTGAAAGGGTGGTGTCCTAGGCCTCTAGACGAAGGGGACAAAACTTCCTCGCCACACAGATCTTCTAATCCTCGACCTTTTGCAATCGTTTCAACGATTCGGTTGGTGGAGGTAAGCGGGATCGAACCGCTGACCTCTTGCATGCCATGCAAGCGCTCTCCCAGCTGAGCTATACCCCCAATTCGAGAATCGTTAAAACCTATCTTGTGCCTTGACTTTTTTGCCTTGACTGCTTTGCCTTGACCGTTTTGCCGTGACTGTTTGCAACTCGACTGTTTGCGACTCGACCGATCAACCTGCAGTTTTGAGCGAGAAGACGATTATAGGCAGGTTTCTACGGCCCTAGCAAACGTCGCGTCACCGTCTCACGTGCGAACAGCTCCAGCACCGCATCGAGCGAGGGCGTCTGCGCCCTGCCGCACACCAGCACCCGGACGGCATGCGCCAGTTGCGGCATCTTGAGTGCATGGGCAGTCAGGGTTTCCTTGATCGCGGTGGAAATCGCTGGCCGCATCCACTCCGTCGTCATGAGCTTGTCGTGCAGCGCCGCAAGCGCTGGCCGAAGCCCCTCGGTGACGTGCAGGGCGAGGTCATCCGCTGAGGGCGAGACCGCGGCGTAGTACATCGCCACCCAATCGGCCAGTTGCGCTGCGGTCGCACAACGGTCCTTGAAGAGCGCGCACTGGGCTTGCAACCGTTCGCCGGGTTCGGCCTCGATGCCGCGGCGCCGCAGTTGCGCCGCCACCAATGCCGACAGGCGTTCGGCGGGCAGTTGCTTCAGGTAGTGCGCGTTGACCCAGTCGAGCTTGGCCGCATCCCATTGCGACGGGCTCTTCGACAGGTGCGAACCGTCGAACCATTGCACCATCTGCTCGCGGCTGAACAGCTCTTCGTCACCGTGGCTCCAGCCCAGACGCGACAGGTAATTCAGCATCGCCTCGGGCAGGTAGCCGGCCTCCTCGTAGGCGGTGACGCTGACCGCACCGCGCCGCTTCGAGAGCTTCTGCCCGTCGTCACCGAGGATCACCGGCAGGTGACCGAACAGCGGCAAGGGCGCGCCGAGCGCAGTGAAGATGTTGATCTGCCAAGGCGTGTTGTTGACATGCTCGTCGCCGCGGAACACATGGCTGATCGCCATGTCCCAGTCGTCGACGACGACGCAGAAGTTGTAGGTCGGCACGCCGTCCGGGCGAACGATGATCAGGTCGTCGATCTCGCGGTTGCTGATCGTGATCGGGCCCTTGACCAGGTCGTGCCAGGTCACCTCGCCGTCGGCCGGGTTGCGAAACCGGACCACCGGCTGAACGTCGGCTGGGATGGGCGGCAGCAGCTTGCCGGGTTCGGGGCGCCAGCGGCCGTCGTAATGCGTCTTCTCGCCGCGCTCGCGCTGCGCCTCGCGCATCGTCTCGAGTTCCTCCGGCGTGCAATAGCAGCGGTAGGCTGTGCCGGCCGCGATCATCTGGTCGATGACCTCGCGGTAACGGTCCAGCCGCTGCATCTGGTAGATCGGCCCCTCGTCGTAATCGAGGCCCAACCACTGCATCGCTGCCATGATCTGGTCGACCGAGTCCTGCGTCGAACGGGCGACGTCGGTGTCTTCGATGCGCAGCACGAACCGGCCGCCATGGTGCCGCGCGTAGGCCCACGAATACAGCGCCGTGCGGGCAGTTCCGAGGTGCAGGAAGCCGGTCGGCGACGGCGCGATGCGGGTGCGCACCATGGGCATGGTCGGCATCGTCATGAGGCGAGCGTGCCGAGGCCGCGTTGCAGGTCGTCCACGATGTCGCCGGCGTGCTCGAGCCCGACCGCCAACCGGATCAGCCCCGGGCCGATGCCGGCGGCCTGACGCTGCTCCTCGGCCAGCCGGCCGTGCGAGGTCGTCGCCGGATGGGTGATGATGCTTTTGGTGTCGCCGAGGTTGGTCGCGATGCTGATCACCCGGGTGCTGTCGATCAGATGAAAGGCGTTGGCGCGGGCGCTGGCCGGGTCGTCGCCGCGCACATCGAACGAGACGACCGCGCCGCCCAGCCCCGACTGTTGCCGCATCGCCAGCGCATGCTGCGGATGCGATTCCAGCCCGGGGTAGTGGACCCGCGCCACCCCCGGTTGCGCCTCCAGCCAACGCGCCACCGCCAGCGCATTCGCCGACTGCGCCTGCATCCGGATGCCGAGCGTCTCCATGCCCTTGAGCACCACCCAGGCGTTGAACGGCGCGAGCGCCATGCCGGCGGTGCGAACGACCGGGCCGAACACGTCGACGATCAAATGCTTAGACCCGCAGATCGCGCCGGCCATCACCCGCCCCTGGCCGTCGAGGTACTTGGTGCCGGAGTGGATGACGAGGTCGGCGCCGAGTTCGGTCGGCCGCTGCAGCGCCGGTGAGCAAAAACAGTTGTCGACCGCGAGCAGCGCCCCGGCGCCGTGCGCCATGTCGGCCAGCGCGGCGATGTCGCACACCCCGGTCAGCGGGTTGGTCGGCGTTTCGGCGAAGAGCAGCCGGGTGGTCGGTCGCAAGGCCGCGCGCCACTCGCCGACGTCGGTCTGCGAGACGAAGCTGGTCTCGACGCCGAACTTCGCGAACTCCTTGCCGAAGAGGCTCAGCGTCGAGCCGAACATCGACCGCGAACAGATCACGTGGTCGCCCATCTTCAGGAGGCCCATGCCCATCATCAGGATGGCGCCCATGCCGGTCGACGCACCGATCGCCGCTTCGGTGCCTTCCATGGCCGCCAGGCGCCGCTCGAAGCTCGCGACCGTCGGGTTGGCGGTGCGGGCGTAGGTGAAGCCCTCTTCGATGCCGGCGAAGCGGCGGGCCGAGGTCTCGGCGTCGGGCTGGACGAAGCCGCTGGTCAGGAACAGCGCCTCGGAGTGTTCGCCGTGCTGGCTGGGCGCGAGTGCCGTGCGCACCGCGAGCGTGTCGCGGTGCAGGCCGGGGGGCAAGCCTCGGTCGCGAGATGGATCGGTCATGTGGAGCCTTCGAGTGCGGCGTTGGGCAAGGCCAGCCGCGACGAGTCGATGTCGGTTTCCTCGATGCGCGGGCGGCCGCCGTGCAGGCGCAGGATGGCGCCCGCGTCGATGTCGCCGGTGATGTAGGTGCCGTCGAAGCAGGAGGCCTCGAAGCCCTGCACCGCCGGGTTGAGCGCGCCGACGACCCGCTTCATCGCGTCGACGTCCTGGTAGATCAGCGCATCGGCGCCGATGAACGCACGGATTTGTTCGATCGTCCGGTCGTGGGCGATCAGCTCCTCGCTGGTCGGCATGTCGATGCCGTAGACGTTCGGGAAGCGCACCGGCGGCGCCGCCGACGCCATGTAGACCTTGCGCGCGCCGGCCTCGCGGGCCATCTGCACGATCTCTTTCGAGGTGTTGCCGCGGACGATCGAGTCGTCGACCAGCAACACGTTCCTGTCCTTGAATTCGACCCCGATCGCATTGAGCTTCTGGCGCACCGATTTCTTGCGCACGCCCTGCCCCGGCATGATGAAGGTGCGGCCGACGTAGCGGTTCTTCACGAAGCCTTCGCGGTAGGGCTTGCCGATGCGCTGCGCGAGCTGCATCGCCGACGGCCGGCTCGACTCGGGGATCGGGATCACGACGTCGATCTCGTTCGGCCGGATCGTCGAGATCAGCCGCTGCGCCAGCGTCTCGCCCATGTTGAGGCGGGCCTGGTAGACCGAGATGCCGTCCATGATCGAATC
>CAMQQG010000238.1:0-23543 GCA_947034895.1 Rhytidiadelphus loreus | reverse complement strand
GGCTCGACGGCCATCGCCTTGCTGCTCGCGATCGGGGGTCGCGGTGCTGCTGTCCTGGCTGCACGGCTTCGCCTGCGTCAGCCACCGTGGCGACCAGGTCGTCTCCGGCATGGCGATCGACATCATCGCCGCCGGCATGACGATCGTCCTCGGCATCGCCTGGTTCCACCAGGGCGGGCAGACCCCGCCGGTCAGCGACGCGGTGCGCATCCATGCGCTCTGGCCGGGGGCGGTTGCGTCGCTGCAGGCGATCCCCGGGGCGGGGAGCTTCCTCGGGGCCATCGTCGGCGACGGCCTGCTGAGCCACAACGCCCTCGTCTACGCCGCGCTGGCGCTGGTCGGCGCCGTCTGGTGGCTGCTCTACCGCACGCGTTTCGGCCTGCGGCTGCGGGCGGTCGGCGAGAACCCGCACATGGTGGATGCCGCCGGCGTCTCGGTCGTGCGCCTGCGCTACGCGGCGCTGACCTTGAACGGCGTGCTCTGCGGCCTGGCCGGCAGCTACCTGGTGCTGGCGCAGAATGCGTCGTTCTCGCCGAACATGACGGCCGGGCGGGGGTACATGGCGCTGGCGGCGATGATCTTCGGCAAGTGGCGGCCGTTACCTGCACTCGGCGCCTGCCTGCTGTTCGGCTTCCTCGACGCGTCGGCGATCCGGCTGCAGGGCGTCTCGCTGCCGGTGATCGGCGAGGTGCCGGTGCAGGCGGTGCAGGCGCTGCCGTATCTGCTGACGGTGATCCTGCTCGCCGGTTTCATCGGCCGCACCGTCGCGCCGCAGGCGCTCGGCCGGCCTTATCTGAAGGAGCGCTGAAAAAGCGCATCGCCCATGGATTTCCGATGACAGATGATTTTCAGTTGGCGCTGCTGCAAGCCGCCCGCGCCGCCCAGGCGAACGCCTATGCGCCGTATTCGAAATTCCACGTCGGCGCCGCGGTGCTCGACGACCAGGGCCGCATCCACGCCGGCTGCAACGTCGAGAACGCCGCCTACCCGGAAGGCGTTTGCGCCGAGGCCGGCGCACTGAGCGCGATGGTGCTGGCCGGCAGCACCCGCGTCCGCGCGGTCGCGGTCGTCGGTGACGGCGCCGGGCTGGTGACGCCGTGCGGCGGCTGCCGGCAAAAGCTGCGCGAGTTCGCGGCTGCGGACACGACCGTCCTGGTCGGCGACCGGCACACCCTGCGCGCCCGCTTCACGCTCGACCAACTGCTGCCCGAGAGTTTCGGCCCGGCGCACCTGATCCCATGACCGCCGTGCCCACCACCGCCGTCGCGCAGATCCGCGCCCGTGCGCCCGACGCGCGGCCACGGATCGCGGTCGTCCTCGGCTCCGGTTGGGGCGGCCTCACCGCCCACATCGAGGCGCCGCAGCGCATCGCCTACGCCGAGCTCGACGGCTTTCCGCACGGCACGCTCGCCGGCCATGCCGGTGAGTTGTGCCTCGGCCGAGTCGGCCCGCACGAGGTGGCGGTCATGAGCGGGCGCACCCATGTCTACGAGCGCGACGACGCGCAGGGCATGCGCGTGCCGCTGCGCACGCTGCGCGCGCTCGGCTGCGAGGTGCTGGTGCAGACCAACGCGGCAGGCAGCATGCGGGCCGACGTGCCGGCCGGCAGCCTGATGGTGCTCTCCGACCACATCAACCTGTCGCAGCGCTCGCCGCTCGTCGGCGAGCCGGGGTCGGAGCGCTTCGTCTCGCTCGTCGACGCCTACGACCCGGCACTCCGCGCCACCGCCCATGCGGTCGCGAGCCGCAGCGGCGTGACCTTGCGCGAGGGCGTCTTCGCCTGGTACCTCGGCCCGCAGTTCGAGACGCCGGCGGAGATCCGCATGTTCCAGCGGCTGGGTGCCGACGCCGTCGGCATGAGCACCGTGCCCGAGACGATCATTGCGCGCCATGCCGGCATGCGGGTGCTGGCGATGTCGCTGCTGACGAACATGGCGGCCGGCCTGTCGAACGAGTCGCTCAGCCATGCGCACACGCTGTCGCAGGCCGCGGCGGCGAGCGCCGTCGCCAGCCGGCTGCTCGCCGACGTGATCGCGAAGATCGAACCATGACGCCACTGCACCGTGCGGCGCGGGTCGCGCTCGCCTGCCTGGACCTGACCCGCCTGAACGACGCCGACACCGAGGCCGACGTCGTCCGCCTCTGCGAACGGGCGCAGAGCCGCTTCGGCCCGGTCGCGGCCGTCTGCGTCTGGCCTCGCTTCGCGGCCTTGGCCCGGCGCGAGCTGCCGGCCTCGATCGCGGTGGCCGCGGTCGCCAACTTCCCCGACGGCAGCGTCGACGTCGAACGCGCCGTTCGCGACACGCGGCAGATCGTCGACAGCGGAGCGCAGGAGGTCGACGTGGTGCTGCCGTTCACCGCGCTGCAGGCGGGCGATGAGGCGAGCGTCGCGACGGTGCTCGACGCCGTGCGCCGCGCCTGCGACGGCCTGGTGCTCAAGGTGATCCTGGAGACCGGCGTGCTCGTCGACGAGACGCTGATCGCCCAGGCTTCGCGCCTCGCGCTCGATGCCGGGGCGGACTTTCTGAAGACCAGCACCGGCAAGACGCCGGTCAGCGCGACGCCACAGGCGCTGCGGGTGATGCTGGGCGCGATTTCCGCCGACGATCGGGCGGGTGTCAAGGCGTCGGGCGGGATACGGAGCGTGGCCGAGGCGGCGGTGTACGTGTCGCTGGTCGAAGCGTTTTTCGGGGCGGAGGCGCTCGTGCCGGGGCGCTTTCGGATCGGGGCGAGCAGCTTGCTGGACGACATCGAGGCGGTGTTGGGCGGCGGCGGGAGCCCGTTGTCGTGAGCGTCTCCGCATGGGCTCCCTCCCCCGCTGGGGGAGGGCTGGGGAGGGGGCTGCGCCCGCCACAGAGGTGCTTCGCGGGCCCCCACCCCAGCCCTCCCCCGGCGGGGGAGGGAGCCGGAACGGCGACGCTGGCGCAGGAAATCATCCGCACGAAACGCGACGGCCACGCCCTCGACGCCGCCGCGATCGACGCCTTCATCGGCGGCCTGGTCGACGCCTCCTGGAGCGAAGCGCAGGCGGCCGCGATGGCGATGGCGATCTTCTTCACCGGCATGTCGACCGAGGAGACGGCGCTGCTGACCCGGGCGATGACCCGCTCCGGCGACCTGCTCGACTGGTCGCACGCCCACCTCGACGGCCCGGTCGTCGACAAGCACTCGACCGGCGGCGTCGGCGACAAGGTGAGCCTGCTGCTCGCGCCGATCGTCGCGGCCTGCGGCGGCTTCGTGCCAATGATCTCCGGCCGTGGCCTCGGCCACACCGGCGGCACGCTCGACAAGCTGGAAAGCATCCCGGGCTACAAGACCGCCGTCGACACACCGACCCTGCGCCAGGCCCTGCAGCGCGCCGGCTGCGCGATCGTCGGCGCGACCGGCGAACTGGCGCCCGCCGACCGCAGGCTCTACGCCATCCGGGACGTCACCGCGACCGTCGAGTCGCTGCCGTTGATCACCGCCAGCATCCTGTCGAAGAAGCTCGCCGCCGGCCTGCACGGCCTGGTGATGGACGTGAAGACCGGCAACGGCGCGTTTGCCGCCAGCCGCGCCGAGGCCGACGCACTCGCCCGGTCACTCGTGCAGGTCGCCGCCAACGCCGGCCTGCCGACCCGTGCCTGGATCACCGACATGAACCAGGTGCTCGGCCGAAGCTGCGGCAATGCGGTCGAGGTGCAGGAGGCGCTGGCCTTCCTCAGCGGCCGGCGCCGCGAGCCGCGGCTGCTGGAAGTCACCCGCACGCTCAGCGCCGAGCTGCTGCTGATCGGCGGCATCGCCGTCGACGTCGGCGAGGCGCTGGCCCGCGTCGACCGGGTGCTCGCCGACGGGCACGCGATGGAGCAGTTCGCGCGCATGGTCGCGGCGCTCGGCGGCCCCCCCGATTTCGTCGAACGCCCGCTCGCCTACCTCGACGACGCACCGTCGCAACTCGCCGTGCTCGCCCCCCGCAGCGGCTGGATCGTCGGCATGGCGACCCGCGAGATCGGGCTGCTGGTCGTCGAGCTCGGTGGCGGTCGCCAGCAGGCGGGCGACCGGATCGACCCGCGCGTCGGCATCACCGAGGTCGCCTCGATCGGCCAGCGCGTCGCCGCCGGCGACCTGCTCGCCATCGTCCATGCGGCGGACGCCGCGGCAGCGACCCTGGCCCGCAGCCGCGCGGCGACGCTGGTCGAGATCGGCGACGAACCGCCACCCCTCGCCCCGGTCATGATCGATCGCCTGACCGCCTGAATCTCTTTGCCACCACGCCATGAAAATCCTCTTCGACACCGACCCGGGCATCGACGACGCGATGGCGCTGCTGATGCTCGCCCGCGACCCCCGGGCCGAGCTGGTCGGCATCACCACCGTTTTCGGCAATGCGTCGATCGACACCACCACCGGCAACGCGCTTGCCCTGTGCGAACGCTTCGCGATCGACGTGCCGGTGGCGCGGGGCGCGGCCCAGGCCCTGACCCTGATGCCGCGCGAATTCCCGGTCACGATCCATGGCCACGACGGCCTCGGCAACCTCGGCCTGGAGGCTGCCCGCTCGCGGCGGGCCGAGCCGCAGGGCCGCGGCCGAGTTCATCAGCGTGATGGCGCGACGGCATGCCGGCGAACTGACGCTCGTTGCCGTCGGCCCGCTGACGAATCTGGCGCTGGCGCTGCAGCTCGACCCCGGCCTGGTCGACCGGGTGCAGCGGGTGGTGGTGATGGGGGGCGCCTTCGGCACGCACGGCCACGGCGGCAACGTCTCGCCGGTCGCCGAGGCCAACATCGCCAACGACCCGCACGCCGCCGACCTCGTCTTCACCGCCCGCTGGCCGGTGACGCTGGTCGGCCTCGACGTCACCCACGAAGTGCTCCTGACGACCGACTACCTGGCCGCGCTCGGCCGGGACGGCGGCGAGGCGGGCGACTTCATCTGGCGCATCACCCGCTGCTACGAGGATTTCTACAACACCCGCACCGGCGGCGGCATCTATTCGCACGATGCGAGTGCGGTGGCGTGCGCACTCGACCCCAGCCCGTTCCAGATGCGCGAGGGCGCGATTCGCGTCGTCACCGAGGGCATCGCCTCCGGGCAGACGATCCAGTCGGTGTCGGGCACGGTATACCCGGCCCGCGACTGGCAGGGGTTCCCGGCCCAGTCGGTGTGCGTGGGGGTGGATGCGGAGCGGCTGCGGCGGGAGTTCAGGGCGTGTTTCGTGCCCCGATGAGGAACGGCACGTGCAGGTCGACGACAGCTTCACTGAAAAAACGGACACCACCGCCCGTCGGCGGCGTGGCATGACATGACAACCCAGGGTCTCGGTCGCCACCTTCTGGCCACCACGTTTCTTTGCATCGCAGGCCTGCTGGCGGACGGCGCCGGCAGACGCCGCGAAGCCGGCCAGGACGGTGCCCTTGCGCCTGATCGGCATCAACGACTTCCACGGCAACCTGGAGTCGACCGGCCTGTCGTTGACGCTGGACGATGCGCCCGGCGGCGCGCCGCTGCGCGTGCCACTCGGCGGTGCGGCGGCCAACGCCGGGCTGGTGGCGAGCCTGCGGGCCGGGGTGCCGCACAGCCTGATGCTGTCTTCGGGCGACCTGATCGGCGCGTCGCCGCTGGTCTCGACGCTGTTTCGCCACGAGTCGACGATCGAGGTGATGAACGCGATCGGCCTGGAACTGGACGCCACCGGCAACCACGAGTACGACGCCGGCATCACCGAACTGAAGCGAATCGCTCAGGGCGGTTGCGCAGCGCCATCGGCGAACGCGGTCGCCGCGTCGTGCAGGCTTGGGGCCTATGGCGGCGCCCGGTTTCCACTGCTGGCCGCCAACGTGCTCGACACCGCAGGCCGGCCGGTGCTGGCACCCTACCTGATCAAGCGCTACGCCGGCATCCCGGTCGGCATCATCGGTGCCGTGACGAAGACGACGCCGGCCATCGTCATCCCGTCCGGCGTCGCCGGCCTGCGTTTCATCGACGAAGCCGATGCCATCAACCGCGCCGCGCTGGCACTTCGGGCCCAGGGCGTGCACGCGATCGTGCTTGCGATTCACGAAGGCGGCGAACTCGGCAGCTCGGGCCACCGCGGCGACTGGAACGACGCCTCGTGCCCGGACCGGCACGGCCCGATCTTCGACATCGCCGCCCGGCTGGTGCCCGAGATCAGCGTCATCTTCTCCGCCCACACCCACCAGGGCTACCGCTGCCTGATCGACGGCCGCACCCTCATCCAGGGCACCTCCT
The DNA here is from genome assembly GCA_947034895.1 of Rhytidiadelphus loreus. Lineage (NCBI taxonomy): Eukaryota > Viridiplantae > Streptophyta > Bryopsida > Hypnales > Hylocomiaceae > Rhytidiadelphus > Rhytidiadelphus loreus. The sequence continues at coordinate 17,314 of CAMQQG010000238.1, read as the reverse complement.
ACGGTCGCGGCATGTCGGTGGTCGACGTGCAACTCGACCGGCGGACCGGCAGGATCATCCCGTCGCGCACCCGCAGCATCAATCTGCCGGTCGTCAACGACGCGACCGCCCCGGAGCTCCGCGAGCGCCTCGCCGCCGAGCTGCCCGCGCCCTACGCCGAGGTGCTGCGCACGACCCGCCCCGAGCCGGCCGTGGCGGCGATGGTCGCGACCTACGCGAAGCTCGTCGCGCCGACGGTGCAACGCCAGGTCGGCACGGTCGGCGGCGACTTCCGCCGTGCCCGCGACGTCGACAGTGCCGCCGGCCGGCTGATCGCCGATTCGCAGCTCGCCGCGACCCGCGCGCCCGAACGCGGCGGCGCCCGGATCGCCTTCATGAACCCGGGCGGCATCCGGTCCGACCTCGAATGCCAGGCGGCGGCAGCGCCGCCGTGCGCCGTCACCTTCGGGCAAGTGGTCGCGATGCAGCCGTTCGGCAACGTCCTCGTCGTGATGACGCTGACCGGCGCGCAGCTCAAAGCCGTGCTCGAATCGCAGAAAAAGGCCGGCGGCACGACGTTCCTGCAACCGTCCGAAGGCTTCACCTACGGCTGGAAGGCCGACGCGGCCGATGGCGACCGGGCGCGCGACCTGCGCCTGGACGGTGAGCCGGTCGTCGCCGACCAGCCCTACCGCGTCACCGTCAACGCCTTCATGGCCGAAGGCGGCGACGGCTTTCGGGCCCTGACCCACGGAACCGACCGCGTCGGCGGCATGACGGACGTCGATGCCATGCTCGACTACTTGAAGCCGCCCGCCGAACGGGTGCCGATCACGCAGCCAAGGGTGACGCTGTTGCCTTGATTTCAATTCGCTTGCAATGAATACTGTATGGAACTACAGTATCTGTTCCAAGCGAGGGAACCCATGGACCCGACTCTGCGCCAGCACTACCGCCCCGCCGGCTTGACCGGTTTGACCCGTATTCGCATACCGATCTGGCTCCGCGTGATCTGGCGCTGGTGCTGAGCCGCTGGTGCCGAGCCGCTGGTGCCGATCGTACAGCGCCCAGACGCTGATCGCGTAGCCGCTCAATGCGCCGCGTCGTTCTGCGTCGAATTCAGCAGCCTGTCGGTGTAGGCGATCGCGATCGCCGAGAGCAGGAAGGCGATGTGGATGATCGTCTGGAACATCAGCACCTTCTCGCTGTAGTTGGCCGCGTTGATGAAGGTCTTCAGCAGGTGGATCGAGCTGATGCCGATGATCGCGGTGCCGAGCTTGACCTTCAGCACCGAGGCGTTGACGTGGCTCAGCCACTCCGGCTCGTCCGGGTGGCCTTCGAGCCGCATGCGGCTGACGAAGGTCTCGTAGCCGCCGACGATCACCATGATCAGCAGGTTGGAGATCATCACCACGTCGATCAGCGCCAGCACCGCCAGCATGATCACCGTCTCGGTCAGCTTCGGCACCTGTTGGCCGATGACGTTGCCCGCCGCGTCGACCAGGTTCGGGAACTGGTAGCCCATGCCTTCGACGAGCGCCGCGAGCGCCGTTTCGTTGCCGAACGCGGCCTCGACCAGGTGCACCAGCTCGACCCAGAAATGGAACACGTAGACGCACTGCGCGAGGATCAGCCCGAGGTAGAGCGGCATCTGCAGCCAGCGGCTGGCGAAGATGAAGGCTGGCAGCGGCCGAAGGCGGACCGCTTTCGTGGCGGTGGCTGGCGTCGGCGAATCGGGGATCAATGCCATGCGGGCGGGTTCCAGGTGAAGGCGGCGCAACCCGAGGGCAAGTCCGCCTGCCGGGAATTCTAGTGTCGGGGTATTCTGCGGTTCTGCGTTCCCTGGAGACATCGATAAGCGACACCTCGACCCCTGCGTTGCCGGTTTCCCCGCAGAGCAGCCACGCCCCGACCGTCTACCTGCCGCCGGCGTCGATCGTGGCCCGGGCGCACGTCGCGGGAATGGCGGCCTATCAGGCGCTGGTCGACGAGGCGGATGCCGACCACGAGGTGTTCTGGGCCCGGCAGGCGCGCGAGCTGCTGAGCTGGAAGACGCCGTTCACCAAGGTGCTCGACACCAGCGAGGCGCCGTTTTTTAAATGGTTCGAAGACGGGAGCCTGAACGCGTCGTACAACTGCCTCGACCGGCAGATCGACGCCGGTCTGGGCGAGAAGACGGCACTGATCTTCGAGGCCGACGACGGTACGGTCACGACCGTCAGCTATCGCGACCTGCTCGCCCGCACCTGCTGGCTCGCCAACGCGCTGAAGGCCCGCGGCGTCGGCAAGGGCGACCGCGTCATCATCTACCTCGGCATGTCGATCGAAGGCGTCGTCGCGATGCAGGCCTGCGCGCGCATCGGCGCGACGCACTCGGTGGTGTTCGGCGGCTTCTCGGCCCAGAGCCTGCGCGACCGCATCGAGGACACCGGCGCCGTGATGGTCATCACCGCCGACGAACAGCTGCGCGGCGGCAAGGCGCTGCCGCTGAAGGCGATCGTCGACGAGGCCCTGGCGCAGCCGGGCTGCGCCTCGGTGAAGCAGGTGATCGTCTACCGCCGCACCGGCGGCGACGTCGCCTGGAACGATGCGCACGATCACTGACTGCACGACGAGGTCGCGAGTCAGCCCGCGACCTGCGAGCCCGAATGGGTCGGCGCCGAGCACCCGCTGTTCCTGCTCTACACCTCGGGCTCGACCGGCAAGCCGAAGGGCGTGCAGCATTCGACCGGCGGCTACCTGTTGCACGCCGCGCTGACGACGAAGTGGACCTTCGATCTGCAGGCCGACGACGTGTTCTGGTGCACCGCCGACATCGGCTGGGTCACCGGCCACACCTACATCACCTACGGCCCGCTCGCGCTCGGCGGCACCGAGCTCGTCTTCGAGAGTGTGCCGACCTACCCGGACGCCGGCCGCTTCTGGAAGATGATCGAGCGCCACAAGGTGACGATCTTCTACACCGCGCCGACGGCCATCCGGTCGCTGATCAAGGCCGCCGAGGGCGACGCCACGGTCCACCCGGACCGCTACGACCTGACGAGCCTGCGCATCCTCGGCTCGGTCGGCGAGCCGATCAACCCGGCGGCCTGGGAGTGGTACCACCGGCACATCGGCGGCGGCCGCTGCCCGATCGTCGACACCTTCTGGCAGACCGAGACCGGCGGCCACATGATCACGCCGCTGCCCGGCGCGACGACGCTGGTGCCGGGCTCCTGCACCCTGCCCTTTCCCGGCATCGCGGCGGCGATCGTCGACGAAGCCGGCCACGACGTGCCGAACGGCACGGCGGGCATTCTGGTCGTGAAAAAGCCCTGGCCCAGCATGATCCGCACCATCTGGGGCGACCCGGAGCGCTTCCGCAAAAGCTACTACCCCGAGGACTTCCAGGGCCGCTACTACCTGGCCGGTGATGGCGCGGTGCGCGATGCCGAGACGGGCTATTTCACGATCACCGGCCGCATCGACGACGTGCTGAACGTCAGCGGCCACCGCATGGGCACGATGGAGATCGAGTCGGCGCTGGTCTCCTGCACCGAGCTCGTGGCCGAGGCGGCGGTCGTCGGCCGGCCGGACGACACCACCGGCGAGGCGATCTGCGCCTTCGTCGTGCTGACGCGCTCCCGGCCGACCGGCGACGAGGCCAAGGCCATCGCCAAGCAGCTGCGCGACTGGGTCGGCAAGGAAATCGGCCCGATCGCCAAGCCAAAGGACATTCGCTTCGGTGACAACCTGCCGAAGACGCGCTCGGGCAAGATCATGAGGCGCTTGCTGCGATCGGTGGCCAAGGGCGAACCCATCACCCAGGACACCTCGACCTTGGAGAACCCCGGCGATTCTCGATCAGTTGGCGCACGCCAACTGATCGATCGGCGGCGAAGCTGCTGCGACGCGAAGCGTCGAGCCGTGTTTCGGCGCAGCCACAAACCCGGCGATTCTCGATCAGTTCAGCACCGTGAACCCGCAATGAACTGCTGTCTCGATGGCGCGGGTGGAAGGGTCGATCGAGCGGTACACGGCCTTGAAGCCCTCGGGTTCCATCGGCCGCCGAATTCTTCCGCGCCCATGCCACTGGGCAGGGGTCAAGTGCCCGTCTGAGCGACGAGCCTGCGCCAGCGCAGAAGCCCGACCGCATAGGCGGTGTAGTAGCTGGCCAGCGTGCCGAAGATCAGCAAGGTCGTCGGCGTGGCACTGAGTTCGTGCAGGCCGCCGGGACTGGTCAGGCCCGACTCGGCGATCTCGGTGACCCGGTAGGCGAGGCGCGTGACGAACAGCGCTGAGAGGGCGATGCCGATCGGCGCGTACGGCGTGTAGAACGGGCCGTCCTCGGTCAATTCGAACCGGCTCAGCCGCAGACCGACGACCGCCAGGCCGATACCGATCAGAATGCCGCCGCCGAGCGCGAACAGCGATTTCGGCTGGTCGAGCGCGCCGAGCGCGAGCAGCCCGAGCAGCAGCGGAAAGAAGAGCATCGTGCTGCGATGGCGCCACAGCCTGGACGGCTGCCGGCCGATCAGTCGGCGCACACGCGAGTAGACGCGCCAGAGGACGAAGCCGGCCAGCGTCGCGATGACGAGCGCCGGGTGGTGCGTCGTGGCAAGCAAGGGCATGAATCGGCAGTGGCAAGGACGCCCAAAGGGCAAGGAATTCAGTCGACCGGAATGCCGATTCGGCGACGCCGGACCTTCAGTTCAGGGCGACCGCTGCGATCTCGACACCGCAAAAGCCGCGAATCTGTCGGGCAATTGCCATGCCAGCGCGCGGTTCGCGCGCCCCGGCAAACCGCTTTACGGCGTGGCCTGATGCAACTCCACTCAAGGTTCACGGAATTGTGTCGATCATTCCGCACACACCGAAGCTCCATTGCTGTTTCCATGCGAATGCGGCGCTGTGGTCCGGAGCAGCGGAATCGACCCGCCACTATTTTCAAGGAAGATTGAAATGTTTAAAAACATGAGACTGGCCACGCGACTGGCTTTTGGTTTCGGTCTCGTGGTGCTGGTGCTGCTGATTCTCTCCGGCATCACGCTGAACCGGCTCGGGAAGATCAATCAGGCGATTCTCGATGTCGTCGAAGACCGTTATGTGAAGGTCTCGATCAGCAAGGATCTGGCCTCGCGCTCGTTCGACAACGGCCGTCAGCTTCGCAACATGCTGCTGATGTCCGATACACCCGCCACCATGGAAGCCGCCCGGCAAAAGATCGTCGACAACCGTGCGAAAAACACCGCCGAAATGGCCAAACTCGAAAAACTGATCAACACTGACCAGGGTCGGCAGCTCCTGAAGGACATGCAGGACAAGCGGTCCGTGCTCAACGTGGCCTACACGCGGATATTCGACCTGATCAAATCCGACCGCTCGCAGGCGATCGAGTACCTGAAGTCGGATTTCGCGCCCGCCAACAACGCCTACGCGGCCGCACTCGCCGAAATGTCCGAATTTCAGCAAGGGTTGATGCAGAAATCGGCCGAAGCTGCCAAGGAGGTGTCGGCGCAGACGAGCCTCACGGTGATGGCGCTTGCCGGCGCCGGCGTGTTGCTCGCCGTCGGTGCGGGATACTGGGTCACGCGCAACGTCTTGACCGTGCTGGGCGGCGAACCGTCGTACGCGGCCGACATCATGAAGACGGTCGCGACCGGTGACTTCACCGTCGAGGTGGCGACGCGGCCCGGCGACACCGGCAGCCTGCTGTTCGCCATCAGGCAGATGGTCACCTCGGCCGGCGCCAGCATCAACGACGTGGTCAGGGTGATGGGCGCGATGGCTCAGGGCGACCTGACGCAGACCATCACCAAGCCCTACACCGGTTCGTTCGGCGAGATGAAGACGTATGTCAACGAGACGGTCAGCAAGCTGTCGGTGGTCGTGGGCGAGGTGAACGGCAGCGCCGAAGCGCTGGCGAGCGCCTCGGAGGAGGTGAGTGCGACCGCGCAGTCGTTGAGCCAGGCCTCCAGCGAGCAGGCGGCGGGTGTGGAAGAGACGAGCGCGTCGATGGAGCAAATGACGGCCTCGATCTCGCAGAATACCGAGAACGCGAAGGTGACCGACGGCATGGCCGCCAAGGCGTCGACCGAAGCGGCAGAAGGCGGCGAAGCGGTCAAGGCGACGGTGGTGGCGATGAAGCAGATCGCGCAGAAGATCGTGATCATCGACGACATCGCCTACCAGACCAACCTGCTGGCGCTGAACGCGGCGATCGAGGCGGCGCGGGCCGGCGAGCACGGCAAGGGCTTCGCGGTGGTCGCGGCCGAGGTCAGGAAGCTGGCCGAGCGCAGCCAGGTCGCGGCGCAGGAGATCGGCACTGTCGCGTCGTCGAGCGTCGAGCTGGCAGAGCGCGCCGGTCGGTTGCTCGAATCGATCGTGCCCAACATCAAGAAGACCTCGGACCTGGTGCAGGAGATCACCGCGGCGTCGGAAGAGCAGTCCTCGGGCGTCGGCCAGATCAATGCAGCGGTGGCGCAGCTGAGCCAGACGACGCAGCAGAACGCGTCCAGTTCAGAAGAACTCGCCGCGACCGCCGAGGAGATGAGCGGCCAGGCCGAACAGCTTCAGCAGACGATGGCCTTCTTTAAGGTGCCCGCGAGCGCGAGCGCGGCGCTGAGGGCGTCGCACGTGCCGAAGGCCGCACCGGCGAACCGCGCTGCGGCGCCGCTCGCCCGCCGCACCATCCCGGCGTTCAATCCGGGCCGCGGCACGGTGCCCCCCCCGGCAGGCGTCGAGCCGGTCGATGAGACGCAGTTCGCACGCTTTTGAACCCCTCATTGCGACCGGCGTGAACCGGCTCGGTCCCGGTGCAGGGGCCGTTCAGGCGCCGGCCGCCAGCCGGCGGCGCCAGCGCAGCAGCCCGACGGCATAGGCGGTGTAGTAGCTCGCCAGGGTGCCGAACACCAGCAGCGTGACCGGCGTCGCGACCAGTTGGAGCAGGCCGCCGGGGCGGCTGGGGCGGGATTCGGCGATTCCGGCGACCCGGTAGACCAGCCTCGCGACGAAGAGCGCCGACAGGCCGATCCCGATCGGCGCGTATGGCGTGTAGAACGGCCCCTCTTCGGTCGTCTCGAAGCGGCTCAGCCGGAGCCCCACCGCCGCCAGTCCGACACCCATCGAGATGCCGGCGGCGAGCGCCAGCAGCGATTTCGGCTCGTCCAGCGCGCCGAGGGCCAGCAAGCCGAGCAGCACCGGGAAAAAGAGCGTCGCGCTGCGGTGCCGCCACAGGTTAGAGCGCTGTCTGCCGATCAGGCGCCGGATGCGCGAGTAGACGCGCCACAGCAGCAGCCCGACGAGCGTGGCAAGCAAGACCTTCGGATGGTGCGTCGAGGAGAGCGTGGGCATGGTCCGGGCGCGGTGCAGGACAGCGAAACCGCAGTTTACGTAGGAACCGCGGGTGGCCGCACGCCCACCTGTTTCGTGGTTTTTGCGCAAAGGCACTCAAGGATGGCCCGGTTCTGTCGATCAATCACACCTGATCCCGGTGGGCGTCGTGGTGCGCGAATCGATACCGGTCATCCGGTCCTGCAAATGGGACCGCATTCGTCCCGTTGCAAGGAGAGACCCGAGATGTTCAAACACATGAAGCTGGCCACCCGCCTGGCCTGCGGCTTCGGTCTCGTCGTGCTGGTGCTGCTGATTCTCTCGGGCATCGTGCTGACGCGGCTGGCGAGCATCAATCAGGCCATCCTCGATGTCGTCGAGGACCACTACGTCAAGGTCTTGATCAGCAAGGACCTGACCATTCGCTCGGTCGACAACGGCCGCCAGCTTTGCAACATGCTGCTGATGACGGACACCTCTGCTGCCATCGACGAGGCGCAGCAGAAGATCGTTGCCAACCGTGCCCGGAGCACGGCGGAGATGGCGAGACTGGAAAAGTTGCTCGCCAACGACCCGGGGCTGGCCCTGTTCAAGGAGATCCAGGAGAAACGCGCTGAGCTCAACCTGGCGTACACGCGGATCTTCGACCTGATCAAGTCGGACCGGCTCCAGGCGATCGCCTACCTGAAGTCGGAGTTCGCGCCTGCCAACAATGTGTATGCCGCCAAGATCTCCGAGATGGCCGATTTTCAGCAGGCGCAGATGCAGCAAGCCGCGCAAGCCGCCAAAGACCTGTCGGCGCAAACCCGGGTGCTGGTGACGACGCTGGCCGCGGTCGGCGTGTTGATGGCCCTCGCGGCCGGATTCTGGGTCACGCGCAATGTGCTGAGCGTGCTCGGCGGCGAGCCGGCGTATGCGGCCGAGGTGATGAACCGGGCCGCATCCGGTGACTTCACGGTCGCCATCGCGACGCGGCCGGGCGACACCGAGAGCCTCCTCTATGCCATCAAGCAGATGGTCGGCTCGGCCGGCGCGAGCATCGATGATGTGGTGCGGGTGATGAGCGCCATGGTCCAGGGTGATCTGACGCAACGCATTACCCAGCCTCATGCCGGCTCGTTCGGCGAGATGAAGACGTATGTCAACGACACGGTCAGCAAGCTCGCGGCCGTGGTGACCGAGGTCAACGGCAGCGCCGAAGCCCTCGCCAGCGCCTCGGAAGAGGTGAGCGCGACGGCGCAGGCGCTGAGCCAGGCGGCCAGCGAGCAGGCGGCCGGCGTCGAAGAGACGAGTGCGTCGATGGAGCAGATGACGGCCTCGATCTCGCAGAACACCGAGAACGCGAAGGTCACCGACGGCATGGCGGGCAAGGCCTCGACCGAGGCGATCGAAGGCGGCGAGGCCGTCAAGTCGACGGTGCTGGCGATGAAGCAGATCGCGCAGAAGATCGTGATCATCGACGACATCGCCTACCAGACCAACCTGCTCGCCTTGAACGCGGCGATCGAGGCGGCACGGGCCGGCGAGCACGGCAAAGGCTTCGCGGTGGTCGCGGCCGAGGTCAGGAAGCTCGCCGAGCGCAGCCAGGTCGCGGCCCAGGAGATCGGCACCGTCGCGTCGTCGAGCGTCGAACTCGCCGAACGTGCCGGCCGGCTGCTCGACTCGATCGTGCCCAACATCAAGAAGACCTCGGACCTGGTGCAGGAGATCACCGCGGCGTCGGAAGAGCAGTCCTCGGGTGTGGCCCAGATCAATGCCGCCGTCACGCAACTCAGCCAGACGACCCAGCAGAACGCGTCGAGTTCGGAAGAGCTCGCGGCCACCGCCGAAGAGATGAGCGGCCAGGCCGAGCAACTCCAGCAGGCGATGGCCTTCTTCGAAGTGGCCGACAGCGGCCCACTCGGCCGCCGCGTGCCGACGAGGGGCGCGCCGGTTGCGGTGAAGGCGGTAATGAAAAGCGTTGCCGCGTCGCGCCGTGCTGCTGCCGCCGAGGCGGTTCACGGGTCCCAATTCGCCAGGGCTTGAGCGCTTCAGCAGGCGCCGACAGACAGGCCTCCATTCTTCACCTTTGAAAAGGCCATCGATGTTCTCCAACATGAAAATTGCACTGCGGCTGGGCCTCGGGTTCGCGTTTGTGCTCGCGTTGCTGCTTTGCATCACCGTCATCGGATTGACCCGCATGAATGCGCTCGACCAGGGCACGGACCTGATCGTCCTTGACCGATATCCCAAGACCGCGATGCTCTCGGCCATCAAGGACGAGCTGAACAACCAGGCCCGCACCATGCGCACGGCGCTGCTGATAACCGACCGCGCCAAGATAGAGCAGCAGATCGAACAAGTCGCGGTGTCGACCAAATTGAACAACGGCTATATGGAAAAGCTCGAGAGTGTCGTTTCGGACGACGCTGGCAAGGCGCTCCTGACCGTCGTAGGCCAGAGCCGGCAGAAGTACGGCGCGGTGCGCGACAAGCTTGTCGAGCTGATCTTGGGGGGCAAGGTGGACGAGGCCAGAGAGCTGCTGCTCGGCGAAACCCGGACGCTGCAAAACGAGTACTTTCGCAACGTCAACGCGCTGATCGCCCACCAAGCGAAGATGATGGAGGAGGCCGGTCAGCAGGCCCATGCCCAGTACGTCGATGCGCGCAGCCTGCTGCTGGCGCTGGCGGCTGCCGCGGTGCTGATGGCCGTTGCCATTGCCTGGTGGGTGTCGCGCAGCATCACCCGGCCGATCTCGCAGGCGGCAAACGCCGCCGAGCGCCTGGCCGCTGGCGATCTGCAGGTGACGATCAACTGGAAGTCGACCGACGAAGCGGGTCGCATGCTGGCGTCCATGACGCAGATGACGGTGCGCCTCAAACAGTTGATCGAAGGGCAGCAGCGCGTCATTGCCGCCGCCAACCATGGTGACTTCACGGCCCGTGCCGAGGTGGCCGGGTTGCAGGGTTTCCAGCTCGAGCTGGCCGAAGGCGTGAACCGCATGGCCGCGACCACCGGCGCCAGCATCGAGGACGTGGTGCGCCTGATGCGTGCCATGGCCGATGGCGATCTGACCCAGACCATCGACAAGCCCTACGACGGCGCCTACGACCAGATGAAGACGTATGTCAACGAGACGGTCGCGAAGCTCTCGCAGGTCGTGAGCGAGGTCAACGAGAGCGCCGAAGCGCTGGCCAGTGCGTCGGACGAGGTGAGCGCCACCGCGAAGGCGCTGAGCCAGGCGGCCAGCGAACAGGCGGCCGGCGTCGAAGAGACGAGCGCGTCGATGGAGCAGATGACGGCCTCGATCTCGCAGAACACCGAGAACGCGAAAGTGACCGATGGCATGGCGGGCAAGGCCGCGGCCGAGGCGGCTGAAGGCGGTGAATCGGTCAAAGCCACGGTGCTGGCGATGAAGCAGATCGCGCAGAAGATCGTGATCATCGACGACATCGCCTACCAGACGAATCTGCTGGCCTTGAACGCGGCGATCGAGGCAGCGCGGGCCGGCGAGCACGGCAAGGGCTTCGCGGTGGTCGCGGCCGAGGTCAGGAAGCTCGCCGAACGCAGCCAGGTCGCGGCGCAGGAGATCGGCACCGTCGCCTCGTCGAGCGTCGAGCTGGCAGAGCGCGCCGGCCGCCTGCTCGACTCGATCGTGCCCAACATCAAGAAGACCTCGGACCTGGTGCAGGAGATCACCGCGGCGTCCGAGGAGCAGTCGGCGGGTGTCGGGCAGATCAACGGCGCGGTGACGCAGCTCAGCCAGACGACGCAGCAGAACGCGTCGAGTTCGGAAGAGCTCGCCGCCACGGCCGAGGAGATGAGCGGCCAGGCCGAACAGCTCCAGCAGGCCATGGCCTTCTTCAAATTGGCGGGCAGCGACCGGGCCCCCGCCCCCTCACGGCCCGTGCCCCGACCGGCGGCGACCAGGCGTGCCGCGCCGGTCGCGCGACGAGCCGCTGCGGGCTTCGATCCAGGCCGCAGCACGTCTGTCGCCCCGGCCGGTGTCGAGCGGGTCGATGAATCGCAATTCACACGCTATTGAGTGGATATCGAGTGAAGCTCCTCTGGTCGCCGCGAGCCGAAACCTTTTTCCCGGGGCAAAGACATGGGGTCGACCGGGTTGTGAAACTGGCGCGCTTGCCGCGCCCGAACAGGTAGAAGAAAAATGTCGTTCAAACACATGAAGATCAGCGTTCTGATCGGCTCCGGCTTCGCGATCCTGCTGGTGATGATCATCGCCCTAGGAGGGTTCTCCACCTTCCAGATGTCGCAGGTCAACGACGCCTCGACGGAAATCCAGGCCAACTGGTTGCCGAGCGTTCGCTATGTCGAAGAGATCAACAACAGCATCTCCGACTTCCGCACCGCCGAGGTCCAGCATGCCGTCTGCCGGCCCGCGGACAAGGCGCGTTTCAGCAAGGCGATGGCCAGCACCTTCGCCGACTTCAGGAAGAACCAGTCGACCTACGCGAAGCTCATCTCGTCGCCGGAAGAACAGGCGCTCTATGACGACTTCGTCAAAAAAGTCGACGTCTATCTGAAGCTTCACGAAGACGTGCTGAAACTGGTGGCGGCCGACAAGGCCGATCAGGCATTGGCGCTGATCAATGGCGAGTCGGACCAGTCGTTCGTCGTCTTGTCCGACCAACTGCAAAAGCTCGTCGACCTCAACGCCAAAGGCAGCGATGACGCCAGCACCAAAGGCGACACGCTGTATGCCCATGCCCGGCTGCTGATCATCGGCGGCGTCGTCGGCTGCGTGCTGCTCGGCATCGGCGTCTCGACCTCCCTCGTTCGCAGCCTGACGCGGCAATTGGGCGGCGAGCCGGCCTACGTCGCCGAGATCGCGAACAAGGTGGCGAACGGCGACCTCGACATCGAGATCAAGACGAAGCCAAACGACACCCAGAGCGCCCTCTTCGCCAGCAAGACGATGATCGAGCGGCTCAAGCAGGTGATCGAAGGCCAGCGGGTGGTGGTCGCGGCGGCCAACCGCGGCGATTTCAGCCAGCGGGTCGAGCTCGCCGGCCTGAAGGGCTTCCAGCAGGAAATCGGCACCAGTCTGAATCAGTTGATGGCGACCACCGGCGAGAGCATGGCCGAGGTCGGGCGCGTGATGAGCGCGCTCTCCACGGGCGACCTGACGCAGACCATCAGCAAGCCCTACGAGGGTGCCTTCGGCACGATGAAGAGCCACGTCAACGACACGGTCGCCAAGCTCTCGCAGGTCGTGACCGAGGTCAACGAGAGCGCCGAAGCGCTGGCCAGTGCGTCGGACGAGGTGAGCGCCACCGCGAAGGCGCTGAGCCAGGCGGCCAGCGAACAGGCGGCCGGCGTCGAAGAGACGAGCGCGTCGATGGAGCAGATGACGGCCTCGATCTCGCAGAACACCGAGAACGCGAAAGTGACCGATGGCATGGCGGGCAAGGCCGCGGCCGAGGCGGCTGAAGGCGGTGAATCGGTCAAGGCGACGGTGCTGGCGATGAAGCAGATCGCGCAGAAGATCGTGATCATCGACGACATCGCCTACCAGACGAATCTGCTGGCGCTGAACGCGGCGATCGAGGCGGCACGTGCTGGGGAGCACGGCAAGGGCTTCGCGGTGGTCGCGGCCGAGGTCAGGAAGCTGGCCGAGCGCAGCCAGGTCGCGGCGCAGGAGATCGGCACCGTGGCGTCGTCGAGCGTGGAGCTGGCCGAGCGCGCCGGCCGGCTGCTCGACTCGATCGTGCCCAACATCAAGAAGACCTCGGACCTGGTGCAGGAGATCACCGCGGCGTCCGAGGAGCAGTCGGCGGGTGTCGGGCAGATCAACGGCGCGGTGACGCAGCTCAGCCAGACGACGCAGCAGAACGCGTCGAGTTCGGAAGAGCTCGCCGCGACGGCCGAGGAGATGAGCGGCCAGGCCGAACAGCTCCAGCAGGTCATGGCCTTCTTCAAATTGGCGGGCAGCGACCGGCCTGCGGTCGCTTCGCGGCCCGTGCCCCAGCCGGCGGCGGCAAGGCGTGCCGCGCCGGCCGCAGCCGCCGCTGGCTTCATTCCGGGTCGCAGCAGCTCTTTCGCCCCGGCCGGGGCCCCGCTGGTCGACGAATCGCAATTCACAAGCTATTGATACCGAGTGACTATTTGAGTGAAGGCCTCCGATCGCCGCGAGCCGTGCCTGCTTTTTTTCAGGGCAATGACATCGGGTCGACCGGGTTTTGAAACTGGCGTGCTTGCCACGCCGAACAGGTAGAAAAAAATGTTCAAACGCATGAAGATCAGTGTCCTGATCGGATCCGGCTTCGCGGCCCTGCTGGTGATGATCATCGCCCTCGGGTCGTTCTCGGCCTTCCAGATGTCTCAGGTCAACGACACCTCGACGGAGATTCAGGCCAACTGGTTGCCGAGCGTTCGCTATGTCGAAGAGATCAACAACAGCATCTCCGACTTCCGCACCGCCGAGGTCCAGCATGCCGTCTGCCGGCCCGCGGACAAGGCGCGCTTCAGCAAGGCGATGGGCACCACCTTCGCCGACTTCAGGAAAGACCAGGCGATCTACGTGAAGCTCATCTCGTCGCCCGAGGAGCAGGCGCTCTATGACGACTTCGTCAAAAAAGTCGACGTCTATCTGAAGCTTCACGAAGACGTGCTGAAACTGGTGGCGGCCGACAAGGCCGATCAGGCATTGGGGCTGATCAATGGCGAGTCGGACCAGTCGTTCGTCGTCTTGTCCGACCAACTGCAAAAGCTCGTCGACCTCAACGCCAAAGGCAGCGATGACGCCAGCACCAAAGGCGACACGCTGTATGCCCATGCCCGGCTGCTGATCATCGGCGGCCTCGTCGGCTGCGTGCTGCTCGGCATCGGCATCTCGACCTCCCTCGTTCGCAGCCTGACGCGGCAATTGGGCGGCGAGCCGGCCTACGTCGCCGAGATCGCGAACAAGGTGGCGAACGGCGACCTCGACATCGAGATCAAGACGAAGCCGAACGACACCCAGAGCGCCCTCTTCGCCAGCAAGACGATGATCGAGCGGCTCAAGCAGGTGATCGAAGGCCAGCGGGTGGTGGTCGCGGCGGCCAACCGCGGCGATTTCAGCCAGCGGGTCGAGCTCGCCGGCCTGAAGGGCTTCCAGCAGGAAATCGGCACCAGTCTGAATCAGTTGATGGCGACCACCGGCGAGAGCATGGCCGAGGTCGGGCGCGTGATGAGCGCGCTCTCCACGGGCGACCTGACGCAGACCATCAGCAAGCCCTACGAGGGTGCCTTCGGCACGATGAAGAGCCACGTCAACGACACGGTCGCCAAGCTCTCGCAGGTCGTGACCGAGGTCAACGAGAGCGCCCAAGCGCTGGCGAGCGCATCTGAAGAGGTGAGCGCCACCGCGCAGGCGCTGAGCCAGGCCTCCAGCGAACAGGCGGCCGGCGTCGAGGAAACGAGCGCGTCGATGGAACAGATGACGGTCTCGATCTCGCGCAACACCGAGAACGCGAAAGTGACCGACGGCATCGCCACGAAGGCCGCCGGCGAGGCGAACGAAGGCGGTGAAGCGGTCAAGTCGACGGCGCAGGCGATGAAGCAGATCGCGCAGAAGATCGTGATCATCGACGACATCGCCTACCAGACGAATCTGCTGGCGCTGAACGCGGCGATCGAGGCGGCACGTGCGGGTGAGCACGGCAAGGGTTTCGCGGTGGTCGCGGCCGAGGTCAGGAAGCTGGCCGAACGCAGCCAGGTCGCGGCGCAGGAGATCGGATCGGTCGCGTCGTCGAGCGTCGAACTCGCCGAGCGGGCGGGCAAGCTGCTCGACTCGATCGTGCCCAACATCAAGAAGACCTCGGACCTGGTGCAGGAGATCACGGCCGCGTCCGAGGAGCAATCCTCGGGCGTCGGCCAGATCAACGCCGCGGTCACCCAGCTCAGCCAGACGACGCAGCAGAACGCGTCCAGCTCGGAAGAACTCGCCGCGACCGCCGAGGAGATGAGCGGCCAGGCCGAGCAGCTGCAGCAGGCCATGGCCTTCTTCAAGGTGGGCGGCGAAAGCCGTGCCGCCGCCCGCGTGCAGACGCGGGGCACGCCTGTCGTGACGAAGCGGGGCGCGCCGGCACCGCGGCGTGCCAGCCCGGCACCGCGAATCGACCGCGGCTTCGCCATGGCCAGCGCCGATGCGGTCGACGAAGCCCAGTTCGAGCGGTACTGAACACCGCCCTGTCGTTTTCAAAAGGGTCAAGATGTTGTCGAATCTGAGGATTTCGCTGCGGCTGGCGCTGGGCTTCGCGCTGGTGCTGGCACTGATGCTCTGCATCACGGTCGTCGGGCTGATGCACATGGCCGCGCTCAACCGCGGCACCGACCTGATCGTCAACGACCGCTATCCCAAGACCGCGATGCTCGCCGACATCAAGGACCAGTGGAATTTCCAGGCCCGTGTGCTGTCGGCACTGGCCGTCGCCTGCCTCGTGGCCCGCAGCATCACCGGCCCGATCTCGCAAGCGGCCCGGATGGCCGACCTGCTGGCCGCCGGCAATCTGCAGGTCGCGATCGACTCGAAGTCGACCGACGAAGCGGGCCGCATGCTGGCGTCCATGTCGCAGATGAGTTCGAGCCTGAAGCAGTTGATCGAAGGCCAGCAGCGCGTCATCGCCGCCGCCAACCACGGTGACTTCAGCGTGCGCGCCGACGTGGCCGGGTTGCAGGGCTTCCAGCTCGAGTTGGCGAAGGCGTGAACCGCATGGCCGCGACCGCCGGTGCCCGCATCGACGACGTGGTGCGGGTGATGGGCGCGATGGCCAACGGCGACATGACGCAAAGGATCGACAAGTCCTACGAGGGCGCTTACGGCCAGATGAAGACCTTCGTCAACGAGACGGTCACGAAGCTCTCGCAGGTCGTGACCGATGTCAATGGCAGCGCCAAGTCGCTGTCGACGGCATCGGACAAGGTGAGCGCGACCGCCCAGTCGCTGAGCCATGCGGCCAGCGAGCAGGCGTCCGGCGTCGAAGAGACGAGCGCGTCGATGGCGCAGATGACGGCCTCGATCGCGAAAAACACCGAGAACGCCAAGGTGGCCGAACAGCTTCAACGGGTCATGAGCTTTTTCAAGGCGGGCGGTGAAAGCCGTGTCGCTGCCCGCGTGCAGGCGCGGGCTGCTGCACCGCGTCGTGCCAGCCCGGCACCGCAGATCGCCCGCGGCCTCGCGTCGGCCAACGCCGATGCGGTCGGCGAGTCTCAGTTCGCCCGGTTTTGACGATGCGTGCCGCATCGCCAGTCGCCTCGCGAGATCCATGCCGCTCTCTGGCCGCGCCGTGACGACCCGCCCGCTCGCGCCCATTCGCGTCGCCTCGCTGCTCGTCGTCGACGACAGCGCGCTGCACCGTGAGCACATCGTGTCCGTTTGCAGGTCGCTCGGCGTGCAGGTGATCCACGAGGCGAACAGCGGTGTGCAGGCGCTCGAATTGCTCGAGCTGCTGGTGCTGCCGCCGGAGCTGCTGATCGTCGACCTCGAGATGCCGGGGATGGACGGGGTCGAGCTGATCCAGCAACTGCACCGGCGCGGCATTCGCCTGCCGCTGATCGTCGCCTCCGGGCGGGAGAATTCGCTGATTCAGTCGGTCGAGTTGATGGCGACCAACCTCGGGCTGCCGGTGCTGGGCGGCCTGCAAAAGCCGCTCGTCGCCAACACGCTCGGCGCCTTGATGCAGCGCTTTGCCGGCGTTGCCGGCAGCGTCGCCGTGCCGTCGCAAGCGGCACCCGAGTTGCACATCGACCGCGACATGCTGGCAGGCGCGATCGAGGCGGGCGAGATCCATGTCTGGTATCAGCCGAAGGTCGACATCCAGACCGGCATCGTCCGCGGCATCGAGGCGCTCGCGCGCTGGCAGCCCGATGGCGTGAACTTCGTGCGCCCCGACCGTTTCGTGGCGCTCGCCGAGCGCGAGGGGCTGATCCATGCGCTGACCCTGTCGGTGACGAACCAGGGCCTGGCGCAGGTCGCGGCCTGGAACGCGCACGGCTTGCGGCTGGCGATCTCGATCAACCTGGCGCCGTGCCTGCTCGACGACCC